>PITA01003215.1:26106-57342 GCA_004023965.1 Spilogale gracilis
AAGGGAATGAGAGGATATAGTCAAAGTGCTGAAAGAACTAGCAGCCAAGAATATTTTTTTTCTTTTAAAGATTTTATTTCCTTGACAGGGAGAAATGCAGTCAGGGAACACAAGCAGGGGGAGTGGGAGAGGGAGAAGCAGGCTTCCAGCCGAGCAAGGAGCTCGATGCGGGGGGGGGGGGGGGCTTGATCCCAGGTCTCTAGGATCACGACTTGAGGCAAAGGCAGATGCCTAATGACTGAGTCACCCCAGCACCCCAGCCAAGAATTCTTTATCCAGGAAGGGTATCATTCAGACTAGAAGAAGAGTTTCCCAGAAAAACAAAAGTAAAAAGGTATTCAACACCACTACACCTGGCCTATGAGAAATGTTAAAGGGAACTCTAGGTGGAAAGGAAAAACCATAAGCAGGAATAAGAAAAGTAGGAAGCACAAAAGCAGTAAATTTATCTATAAAAATCAAATGATTCATAAAAATAAAAGGATATAAAGTATGACTCCATATGCCTAAAACCTGGGGGAGGGTTGGAGAAGCATGGTGGGAGTAAAGAATGGGTTCAAACTTAAGTGACCATCAACTTCATTATAGACTGTTAGACGTAAAAGTTGGTATATGTGTGTGTGTACACATACACACACACACCCCCACCCATAATGGTAACCACAGATTAAAAACTAGTAATTGATATGCAAAAATTACAGAGAAAGGAATCCAAGTTTATCATTATAAAAAGCCAGCAAACCATGACAGAAGATAGCAAGAGAAGAAAGGAATAGAGAACTACAAATATATCCATAAAACAAATAAAAATGTTTATTTTTAAAGACCTTATTTGTTTGAGACAGAAAGAATGAGCAGTGGGGAGGGGCAGAAGGAGAGGGAGAAGACCACTCCTACCACTCCTTACTTAGCAGGGAGCCGGACTAGGGCTCAATCCTAGGACCCTGGGATCATGACCTGAGCTAAAGGTAGCCCCTTAATGACTGAGCCACCCAGGTGCCCTGACAAAATAGACTTTAAACAAAGACTGTAACAAGTGACAAAGAAGGACACTACAAAATCAAGGGAAGATTCAAAAAGATGTAACAATTGTAAATATTTATGTACCCAACATGGGAACACCCAAATACATAATGCAGCTAATAATAAACATATAGGAAGTAATCGATAAGAATACAATAATTGTAAGGGTCTTTCACACCCCAATTACATCAACGAACAGATCACCCAAACAGAAAATCAACAGAGAAACAGTGGCTTTTGTTTTATTTTTTAGAGTGGGGGAGAGGCAAAGAGAGAGAGAGAATCTTGGGTGGGTTTTTTTTTTTTTTTTAAGATTTTACTTATTTGAGGTAGGGACAGAGAACAGAAATGTGTGGGGAGAGTGGCTGAGGGACAGGGAGAAGCAGACTTCTTGATGACCTTAGAGCCTGATGCAGGGCTTGATCCCAGGAACCTGCAATCATTAACCCAGTGATGCTTAACTGACTGAGCCACCCAGGTGCTTCTGGACAGACAGAATCTTAAGAAATCAAGAGTCAGGTGCTTAACTGACTTAGTCACCCAAGCATCTGGCCAGTGGTTTTTTGAATGACACACTTGACCATCCATATCTAACGGATATATTTTAAACATTCTATCCTAAAACATCAGATATACACATTCCTTTCAAGTGCATATGGAACATTCTCCAGAAGAGATCACATGGCAGGCTGCAAAACAAATCTCAGTAAGTTTGAAAAGACTAAAGTAATACCATGCATCTTTTCTGAACATAATGGTATGAAACTAGAAATCAACCACAAGAAGAAATCTGAAAATAACAAAAGTACAAGGAAGTTGGGATGCCTGGGTGGCTCAGTTGGTTAAGGGTCTGTCTTTAGTTCAGGTCATGATCCTGAGGTCCTGGGATGGAGTCCCACATCAGGCTCTCTGCTCAGCTTGTGGTCTGCTTCTCCCTCTGCCTGCCGCTACCCTGCTAATGCAATCTCTCGACTCTTTCTGTCAAATAAATAAGTAAAATCTTAAAAAAACAGGTACATGGAGGATAAATAATACGTTAATAAACAATGGATGGGTAAACCAAGAAATCTAAGGACATACATGGAGAAAAATGCAAACGAAAGCATTACAGCCCCAAACCTTTTTGATGAAGCAAAAGCTGTTCTAAAGAGGAATGTTTATAGCAATACAGGTCTACCTCAAAAAGCAAGAAAAATCCCAAATAAACAATCTAGCCTTGCAACTAAAGGAGCCAGAAAAAGAAGAACAAAACTCCAAACCAGTAGAAGGAAGGAAGTAATAGAGATAATAAATAAAATAATAAAGTAATAAATAAAATAGAAACTAAAAATATGTAAATACAACAGCCCAATGAAACCAGGAGCTGGTTCTTTGAAAATATCAGTAAAACTGACAAACCCTTAGCCAGACTCAAAAAAAGGACTCAAATAAACCATATCAGAAATGAGAGAGATATAACAACCAACACTATAGAAATATAAAGGACTATAAGAGAATATTATGAAAAACCATATGCCAACAAATTGGACAAAGTAGAAGAAACTGGATAAATTACTAGCAATACGTAACTTACCAAAACTAAAACAGGACAAAATGGAAACTTAGAACAGACTGTTTCCTAGCAATGAAATTCTGGGAAAAATTTCCATCAGACAAAAGTCCAGGATCAGAAGGCTTCACGAGTATTCTACCCAACATTTAAAGAAGAGCTAATACTTATTTTTCTCAAACTATTCCAAAAGATAGAAGAGGAAGGAAAATTCCAAATTCATTCTGTAAAAGAGCAGAATTACCCTGATAGCAAAACCAGATAAAGACACTACAAAAAAAGACCTGCAAGTCACTCTCTCTGATGAACACAGACACGAAAATGCTCAACAAAATACTAGCAAACCAAGCACAACAATACATTAAAAAAAAAAAATCATTCACCACGATGAAGTGGGATTTATTCCTAGTATACAAGGGCAAATAAATCAACATTATGCATCACATCAATACGACAAAGGATTAAAAACTACATGATCATTTCAACAGATGCAAAAAAACATCTGACAAAGTACAGTAATGTACTCATCATAAAAACCTTCAACAAAGCAGGTGTAGAGGGAACATAACTCAATATGATAAAGGTCATATATAAAAAACCCACAGTTAACATCATACTCAACAACAAAAAACTGAGAGATTTCTCCTAATACCAGGAATGAAAAAATGTTCATGCTTACCACCTTTATTCAACACAGTACTAGAAATCCTCACCACAGCAATCAGACAACAAAAAGAAATAAAAGGCATCCCAATTGGTACGGAAGCAAAACTTTCACTGATTGTTGATGACACGATACTATATATAGAAAGCCCTAAAGACCACAAAAAAACTACTAGAACTATAAATGACTTCATTAAGGCCACAGGGTATAAAATCAACATACAGAAATCTATTGAATTTCTACATACTAATAATAGCAGATCAAGAAAACAATCCCATTTACAATTTCATTTTTATCTTTATTTATTTATTTGACAAAGAGAGAGTACATGAGGAGGAGTGGTAGGGAGACAGAGAAACAGAGACAGACCCCTCTATCCCCCCACGGAGCAGGGAACCTGATACGGGGCTCCATTCCAGGACCCTGGGATGATGACATGAGCTGAAGGCAGATGCTTAATCACCTGAGCCACCCAGGTTCCCCTACAATTCTATTATTTTTTTTTTGATCGATTTTAAATTTAAGTACTATCTACACCCAATATGGGGTTTGAACTCACAACTGTGAGATCGAGAGTTGCATGCTGCAATGACTGAGCCAGCCAGATACCGGTTTACAATTTCACCAAAAATAATAAAATACCTTGGAATAAACTTAACTGAAGAGGTGAGAGGCTTAGTTGTTGAAAACTATAAAACACCGATGAAAGAAATTAAAAAACAAGACAAATAAGAGAAAGACATTCCATGTTCATGGATTAGAAGAACAGATACTGGGGTACCTGGGTGGCTCAGCCAGTCAAGCATCTGTATTTGGCTCAGGTCGTGATCCCAGAGTCCTGGAGTTGAGCCCCTCATCGGGCTCCCTGTTCAATGGGGAGTCTGCTTCTCCCTCTGTTCCTCCCCCTGCTCATGCTCTCTCTAAAATATATATATATATTTTTAAGATTTTATTTATTTATTTAACAGAGAGAAACACAGCTAGAGAGGGAACACAAGCAGAGGGACTAAGAGGGGGAGAAGCAGGCTTCCCGCCGAGCAGAAAGCCCGTCGTGGGGCTCGATCCGGGGCCTCCAGGATCATGATCTGAGTTGAAGGCAGTCGCCCAACCAACTGAGCCACCCAGGCGCCCCTAATTAAAATCTTGAAAAAAAAAAAACACAAAACAGATTGTTAAAATGCCCATGTCACCCAAAGCAATCTAAAAATTAAATGCAATCTCTATTAAAACATCAACAGCATTTTTCACAGAACTAGAACAAATGATCCTAAAATTTTATGGAACCACAAAAGACCCCAAGTAGGCAAAACAGTCTTGAAGAAGAAAAACAAAGGGGAGGTGTCCCAATCCCAGATATCAAGCTATACTACAAAGCTGTGGTAACTAAAACAGAATCATACTGGCACCAAAAAGGAAAAAAAAAAAAAAAGCATAGATCAAGAGAACAACAGAGCCTAGAAATGAATCTACAATTTATACAGTCAGTTAATCCTTGACAAAGGAGGCAAGAATGTGCAATGTGGAAAAGACAGTCTCTTCAACAAATGGTGCTCAGGAAATTGAATAACCACTTGCAAAAGAGGATAGCTAGGTCTCTGGAGGCAATGAAAACAAAAGCAAAAATTAAATATTAGGACTACAGGGGTGCCTGGGTGGCTCAGGTGGTTGGGCGACTGCCTTCGGCTCGGGTCATGATCCCGGAGACCCAGGATTGAGCCTCACATTGGGCTCCCTGCTCGGTGGGAGGCCTGCTTCTCCCTCTCTCACTCCTGCTGCTTGTGTAACCTCTCTGGCTGTGTTTCTCTCTGTCAAATAAATAAAATCTTCAAAAATAAATAAATAAATATTAGGACTACATGAAAATAAAAAGATTCTGCAGAGCAAAGGAAATATCAATAAAACATTTGCAAATGACATATCTGATAAAGGATTAGTATCCAAAATATATAAAGAACTGATAGAACTCAACACCCAAAAACCAAAAAATCCAATTAAAAATGGGCAGAACCGGGCGCCTGGGTGGCTCAGTTGTTGGGTGTCTTTTGTCGGCTCAGGTAATGATCCTGGAGTCCAGGGATCAAGCCCCACATTGGGCTCCCTGCTCAGTGGGAAGCCTGCTTCTCCCTCTCTCACTCCCCCTGCTTGTGTTCTCTCTCTAGCTGTGTTTCTCTCTGTTGAATAAATAAATAAAAGTCTTTAAAAAAAAATGGGCAGAAGACATTAACATACGCTTCTTGAAAAGATACTCAACATCACTTATCATAAAGGAAATGCAAATCAAAACCACAATGAGATATCACTTCACAGCAATCAGAATGGCCAGAAGAAACTACAAATGTTGGTGAGGATGTAGAGTAAAATGAACCCTTGGACACTGTTGGGAATGGTGGGAATGCAAAGTGGTGCAGCCACTCTAGAAAACAGTATGGAGGTAACTCACTGTAACTTAAAAAGAATAAAAATGAGGGGCACCTGGGTGGCTCAGTTGGTTAAGTGACTGCCTTTGGCTCAGGTCATGATCCCAGAGACCCGTGATCGAGTCCCACATTGGGTTCCCTGCTTGGCAGGAAGCCTGCTTCTCCCTCTCACTCCCCCCACTTGTGTTCCCTCTCTGGCTGTGTTTCTGTCAAATAAATAAAATCTCTAAAAAAAAATAGGGGCGCCTGGGTGGCTCAGTTCGTTAAGCAACTGCCTTTGGCTCAGGTCATGATCCCGGAGACCTGGGATCGAGCCCCACATCAGGCTCCCTGCTCAGCGGGAAGCCTGCTTCTCCCGCTCTCACTCCCTCTGCCGTGTTCCCTCTCCAGCTGTTTCTCTCTGTCAAATAAATAAATAAAATATTTAAAAAAAAATAAATAAAAGTGGTATTATTATATATGATCCATTAATTTCACTACTGGGTATTTATTCAAAGAATATGAAACACTAATCTGAATCGGTATATATGTACCCCTATGTTTACTGTAGCACTATCTACAATAGTCAAGATATGGAAGCATGTGTCTACTGAAAGATGAATGGATAAAGAGGTGGTATGTATATATAATGAAATATTACTTAGCCATAAAAAATAATGAAATATTGCTACTCGCATCAGCATGGATGGAAGGTACAGTGCTAAGTGAAATAAATCAGTCAGAGAAAGACAAACACCATATGATTTCACTCATATATGAAATTTAAAAAACCAAATGAACAAAGAAAAAGAGAGACAAACCAAAAATCAAACTGATGATTATCAGAGAGGAGACGGTGGGGAGATGGGTGAAATAGGTGATGGAGATTAAGAGCACACTTATCATGAAGAATACTAAGTAATGTATTGAAGTGCTGAATCACAGTAACACCGTATGTTAACTACAGTGAAACTATAGTTAAAAAAAAGTGTGAGTAGATAGCTAAATACTTAAAAAGTAATTCTGAGTTCTAGGCCTATCATCAATGTTATGTATACTATTCGTATTTAATAAAAGATCAGGTTTTTCAGTCATATATATTTTTTAATGACTTTACTTCATGATATTACTTATTTATTGAGAGAGAGAATGAGTGCAAATGGGGGGAGTGGCAGATGGGAGAGAGCTTCTAAAGCAGAGTCCACGTTGAGCACGGAGCCTGATGGCAGGGCTTGATCCCATAACCCTAAGATCATGACCTGACCCTAAATCATGAGTCAGATGCTTAACTGAGCCACCCCCTCTTCAGTCATGCACTGAAGAAAATAACATAAAATTCATGGTAGACATCTATCCTAGAAATAAGCACAGATTACAATTACAAAGTATTCTTTTCATCTTCTCAATTTTCAGGTTAATCTGTCTTTTAAAAGATTTTACTTACTTATTTGAGAGACAGTGAGAGAGAGACACAGCAGGAGCAGTGGGGAGGGGCAGAGGGAGAAGCGGACACTCTGATGATCATGGAGCATGAAATGGAGCTTGATCCCAGGACCCCATGACCATGACCTGAGCGTGAAGCAGCTGCTTAATGGCTGAGTCACTCAGGTGCATTCAGGTTAATCTCTTAAATGATATTTTGAAGAAATCTCTTCAAGATTTGCTTCTTGGTAGCTATAAACATGTGTGCCAGGAATACAAAGATGGAAATAATTAGACTTTAAGTGCTGAAAACTTACTCTATAATGATAATATTTAAGACAGTCACTTTTAAAGGCACTTTGATGATACACTGTTTGAGAGCATGGATGCTGGATTGAGTGGGTTTGAGTACAAATCTGAGCTCCACCACTTACTAGTGAGACGAAGGCAAGCAATATCTTTGTGCCTCAGATTTTCCATCTGTACAAGCAAGTATATTAGAACAGTAGCTATCTCAAAGCTTGTTCTGAGAATGGATTTACAAGTCTCAAAAAGACCACACAGTACAGTAGGGACTACATCTTTGTAAGGATGATTACTACCAGAAATCCATTCAGATCTCTGGACCAATTCTATGGTTAGCTCAACCCTGAATGAGTAGTTCAAGAAGCTGGGAAGAAGTCTGACAGTCTTTGTAAAAAAGATTCCTCATGAATTAATGGTTTCAATGTTAGACAGCAGACAAAAATGATGGTGTAGATTACCTTGGTCATTCTCAGGCTCTTGTGTTTCACTGTTATCCTGTGTCCTCCCAGGGTTCCCCAAAGTAGGCTTAGGGGCTGACCCACTTACTGATGCCGAGTGAGCTACCTGTGGAAAAGGGCCAGATAAATGGGGAGGTGTAGGCTGTCGGGGGTGGTAAGGCACACCTGGTGGGCAAACTCGGGAAGAAAGCTGCTGCATGGCAATCATCTCTGGGCTGTCCATCATGGAGTCCCCTCCTTGCACCCCCCGCAGAGCATGGGAGGGTGCTCCAAATAGAGAACTTGGTGTTGGGGTCAGAGGTGGCTGTAACCGATGTCCAGCAGATTTACAGGGTGGTCGCATATACCCTGAAGAAGCAACTCCATGAGGTAGAAAGCTTGATTGTTCAGTCCACTGGTTTGTGGGGAGGGGAGGTCTCATCACTCGGGAATCCATCATATGACCAAGAGCACGAGGCTGGTGAGAGGGTCCTGACCCCATGGGGGGCTTCCCATCTGTGCCCAAGGGTCCTGGGTTTGTAGCACCATGGTTCCCATTCCAGACAGCGGTGTGTACTCGATTCAGGTACTTGTATGATCGGTACATGTGGCTGGGAGGAATTTCTGAGCTTTCAGGAAAGTCTGGGGGTCGGGCTGGAGCCCCACCATGCCTGGGAGGAATAAATCCTGACTGGAATTGAGTCGGGGGATAAATATTTCCATCCTGACTAGTGCCACCCATCTGCCTAAGCGGCAAGGATCCAGGATGTGATCCCACGTTACTAAGGTGTGTCAGTGCTCCACACACTTGCTTCTCTTCTGGAGTGCCTAGCCTGGGTCCTCGGTGGTTGTTAATTCCAACTGGAGGCTGGCAACAAGAAAACAAGAAAGCAGAGTTCAGTAGACCCACAGGAAAAAAGTGCTTAATCTACAGCAACAGACTCTACAGAATGGAAGATAATGAATTAAATTTAACCTGGTAAGGACTGTATTTCTGAAGTTTATCTGTGAAGCCTTTTGCATCTGTGTACTCTGAGTAGGCTGTTTACCTGCACAGCAAAAGGCTGATGTTGTTGCACAGGTTCTCCAGGGTGTGGTTCTGGGACCCTCGAGGAGACATACAAATTGGCAGGATCTGATCCACGAAGAGGGCCAAATGTTCCTGGTACTGCTGGCCTCTGGAGAGCATTGAGTAAAGGCCAAAGAGGAGAGGGGGGAAAAGAGAAATCACAGAAGACATTAGGTAGAAAACAAGGATGTTCCTGCAGAATGCTAGCATATGGGCTTACCCAGATGGGGACGAGTTCTGGGGCCCAAAGCAATCTCTAATTGCAGAATAGAAAAAACCTGGTGTTTCTTAATCTCTTTTTCCTTACTGCCTCCTCCTCCAAGAGCCTTTTAAGCCAATTTCTCCCCAACTGCCCCCAACATGAAATTTTAATGCCACAGATATTTTATATTTTATGTAGTAGGGGTATTTCTGTGCTTTGTACAGGAAAAAGTTTTTATATTTTCAATTTTTGCCCCAAACTTGAGAGTGCATCAGATTGGCTAATAGAAGATTTAAAATAAGAGGAAGAACGAATAAAGAAAGGGCAGATGAGGGGAAATGAAAATCATCCATATATAGAAAAATTACTTTGAAAGAGGAGCTAATTAAAAAGGCTTCACTTCTCTTTGAATTCACCAATAGGAAAAACTGCTGTTGAACTTTAAGCTGTTCCTTACCATCTGGTTTAAAAGGGGTGCCTGGTTAGGCATCCCACCATAATGTAGGGGACGAGAAAAGCCTCGGCCGTTTGAGGTGCCCACCTCCCGAGGGAGTTGTGTGGAACTGACGCTTTGATTACTGCCAGAAGAGGAAGCTCGGCGGGCAGGTGGCAAGGACTTTCCTCCATTCTCGACTGGCTGCTGCTTCTTGCTGGGCCCTTCAGAGTCCCTGGAGCGGGTCCAAATATGGCTTCCACTGCTTCGCCCAGCCCGGCTCCGTCTCTTCTCTCGCTTTTCATCCTCTCTGATCCAAAATTCTTCATCTGTGTCTCCATCTTCACCAGGAAAATGCTTCATCATTGCCCGATGGAAACACCTCTCTAAATTATCAGACATCTTGGTATATTCTATGGGAAGATACAAGGATTGACTTCCAGATAGAGCTTTTATAGGACATAAAAGACAATTTTCTTACCAACAAACAACAGAAGATGCTATCTGGGTAAACTCTTGGGCTTAATTCAACTCAAGTGATACAAGGTTGTTCAGGACACAAGATGAAGATACTGTTTTGTCCTAACGGGCTCTGGGCTGGCTGTACGGCTGGAAGCAAACTCTAGGACTAGTAACATAAACTAAGACAGATTTAATTCTTCAAGGCTAAGCCGCAGCATTATTAAATATAGTCACTGAAGCTACATAGTTTTGTATTTTGTTTTTTTAAGACTTATTTATGTGAGAGGGACAGCGAAAGTGGGGGAGGGAGCGGGAAAGAGAGAATATTAAGCAGACTGTGCTGAAACAGGGCTGGATGCAGGGTTTGATCTCATGACCCCTTAGATCATAACCCAAACCCTGACCCGAAATCAAGATTTGGATGCTTAACTGAGTGAGACACCCAGGTGCTCCACAGCTGCTTAGTTTTTAAGATAAAGCATTTCTGCTACTGTATAAATGACTCCCAAGTTTCTACATCTGGAGCTATAACATTCTTTGTGATTGGAGATCTACTCTATGGATTTCTCAAGATAATTTAAGAATCTAGGTCAGTTTGGTCAGTTGTTAGCGGTCTCTGTTTAAGGAAGTGCAGTACAATCTAAACCCAGACAGGTCTCTCTGATAATGAAAAAATAACCTGAGCCCAGTTAGCCACCACATACATTGTTCTGTCACATAGGAGTGGTTCTGGCATATATTGTGTAAATGGTCAGAATGGCCAATCCCATGGCTTTATTTATTTATTTATTTTAAAAAGTTTTTTAAAATAAATATTTTTTTATCTATTTGACAGAGAGCACAAGTAGGCAGAGCAGCAGGCAGAGGGAGAGGGAGAAGCAGGCTCCCAGCTGAGCAGGGAGCCTGATGTGGGACTCGATCCCAGGACCCTGGGATCATAACCTGAGCCAAAGGTAGCTGCTTAATCAACTGAGTCACCCAGGCACCCTGGCCCGTGGCTTTAAATGTACATTTTGTTTATAGTCCCAATGAGAGGTCTGAATCATTTCTAAAAGAGATGCACTTCTAGATTTGTTGTGTGTATATATATATTTTAGTATTTTATTTATTTTTATTTATTTATTTATTTTATTTATTTTTATTTGTATTTTTATTTATTTCACAGAGAGAAACACAGCCAGAGAGGGAACACAAGCAGGGGGACTGAGAGAGGGAGAAGCAGGCTTCCCGACAAGCAGGGAGCCTGATGTGGGACTCGATCCTGGGTCTCCGGGATCATGAACTGAGCCGGAGGCAGTCACCCAACCAACTGAGCCACCCAGGCGCCCCTATATATATATATATTTTTTAAAGATTTTATTTATTTATTTGACAGAGAGAGAGATCACAAGTAGGCAGAGGAAGGAGGAAGCAGGCTCCCCGCTGAGCAGAGAGCCCGATACAGGCCTCGATCCCAGGACCCTGAGATCATGACCTGAGCCAAAGGCAGAGGCTTTAACCTACTGAGCCTCCCAGGTGCCTAGATTTGTATATTTTTTAAAAAAAAAAAAAAAAAAAAAAAGGTATTCTGTTTGTTGTTAAAATGGTATAGTGAAGTGCATCTATAGCAAACCCCTTCCCCACTTACCACTACTTTCCCCATTATATTTTCGACAATTCCTGAACATAGTCTTCATGTCATTTACAAATTCCTCCTTGGTACAGTATAAACCTCCATTCAGTTTCTTCTCCATGCTTGAGATATCCATGGGAACCTAAAATAGGACGTATTAAATTATAACATGGTAGAGAAAAAACATCTCCTAGTCCTTCTGAGGCAAAGGAATCATGACACTATGAGATGCTCAGGAGTCTGGCATATTCCGAGCAACCCTGATTCTCAAGAAACAACAACAATATCAGCAACAAAAATAAAGAAAGAAACAAACACCACAGTAAGTATAACTAAAAAGGTAGCCTCTACCTTAATAATCTGGTAATAGTTTGGTGCATATGATTCATCCACAGGTTCTAAAAAGGGCCAGGAATCCTTGTGAGCCTTTACCACATCTAGAACTGAAAGCCAAAGAAGAGCGTTTTCTTAACCCACTCACACAGGAGTATTTCTATCAGAAATAATAACAGTTGAAAATGGGAACTGACCTTTATACATGGCAGTGAAATCATCATCCAGCTCAAAGCTGTGAATCACAAAATAAGAAACAGTAACTTTGACCACCTTCTCTACTTAGCTCTCTTAATTCAATCACAGACACATAGCTGATTAGACCAAAGTTTGGAAGAGTCTCAATAAGCTGTCTTTAAGGTTAAGTATATAACACTGACAATCTCTAGAAAATAATTATGAACATGGTCAGCAAGCCTAAGCAAAAAAAAAGGAGTATCATTTTCATCACCTGTAAAATGATGGAATTGACTTAGATTAACCACAACTTAATTTATGACTCTTTAATGTTGGTTATTTAAGAGCACATTATTTCCAGGATTTTATTTTACCCTAATGAATATTTATGTAATCTAAACAATAATAATAACACAAAAAGGCATACAGAAGAATGAGAAGCTCATGAATATTGAATATTACTTGCCACACAGGGTTGTTTTAAGAATTAAATTTAAGAAGTGTTAAGCACAATGTCACAGTGCTTCACCAATGTTCCTAGTTGCTACTGTTAGTATCATTAAATACTCACAGGTCTTTAGTCTTTTTTTCTTCTCTCATAGGGGAACTAGGGTCCAGATGGGAAAGTTCTGGGGGAAGCTCCTTCCCTTGGGCCAGGAGCCATGCCCTTTCTTCCCTGAGCTTTCTCCTCTTTGCTCGATCTACAATGAACAAAGTGCAGTATGGTACAAGTGAGGTTAAGCACTCTTTAGATGATTAGATGTTTGTTAATCATTTTGAGAGAAGAAAGAAACAAAGATCACCTGTGTCATAAAATTATTTTTGCTTCTTTTGCTAACCTCTTGGTAATTAGGATGATTCTACAGATGGAATGCTTTATGAAAAAACACAAACTAGTGGGGCACCTGGTTAAGAGTCTGCCTTCGGCTCAGGTCATGATCCCAGGGTCCTGGGACTGAGCCTGGTAGCATGCTCCCTGCTCAGTGGGAAGTCTGCTTTTCCTACTCCCCTGCTTGTGTTCACTTTCTCAGTTTCTCTCTCTTGTCAAATAAATAAATTAAATTTAAAAAAATGTGTATTTATATATATTGTTCTTTAAGTGTATACACACACACACACATATAAACTTGTGGAACGCATTTCCTTTATGCATACTGGGCTCAAGGGCTGGGGAGGGATGAGAGTGATAGGGCAGGCACTGATGGAAAGAGCAAGGCTGAAGAAAAATAGAATTAGAAGAAAAAGGAAAAAACAGAAAACTGAATGAAGATTATTCTTCTCTGAATACCTGAGGCCTTTCCAATCATTCTCTCAGTAAACCAACATCTGCCTTTCAAGGATGAGGCTCTCAATCCAAACATATAGAGGACTTTATATGCATATCTAAGCTCTCAAGGTTTTGTGCTTAAAAAGGCATCCTTGCACACCAACTGTCTTCGCTCTTCGATGCACTCCTATCACTGGCAGCTGGCCCTTACCAAGCAAGGGGTAGTCATAAATTTGGCTGGGAACAAGGGAAAGATGCCAGCTGGAATTGGCAAGGAGCTGGAAGATAGGGATGATTTTTTTCTGGCTCATAGCCATAACCATGAGAAACACACTTGGCATTCCACTACTAGCCTGATGAGACACTCAGTGCCAGCAGGGAACCGGAAGGTCAGAGAAAGAAAAGAGGCAGGGAGATAAAGAGCACTGTCAGACAGAAAGACATAAAAATGGAAGGGAGAAGCCAGGACACATTTTCTATATTCTTCCCTGAGGGACAGGCTACACATATGTCCCCTGCTGGAAGCATGACATGATCCTGCTGTTTTCTTGTGTTTCTGTTCTTATATTATTCACTTATAAACTTACGTCTATATCTAATTTAATTAGTCAAAGGCACTTTGCTATCAATGACTCATAATACTATTCTTTTAAAAATTTCAACATTAATTCTTTGGAATGCACAGCCAGCAGAGGAACTGCCACTGTGATTTCCAAAGGGGTACGTACAGCTACTCCTTCACTAGCAGTGTAAGTCACCTCACACTCACTTGGTCTGATAAAATTAGCATTTTTGCTAAACTGGGAAGTACAGATATGGAATTTTGATGCTTTCATTTGCATTTTCCTGACTAGAGTGACACTGAACATATATCCAGGAATACTGACCATTTACCGTCCTCTTGTGTCAATTTCCTGCTTATACACTTTGCCCTTTTCCTTTGGGTTGCTGCATTTCTAATGGATTTAGAGAAGTGCTTTAAAGAATCTGGATAATAATTCTTTGTTGGTTATGTGTTAAAATTATCTTCTACTTTGACTCGTCTTACCACTTTGATTATGGTGTTTAGGTTATATGTAAGCTTTAAACAATTCTGTAGTCAAACATATCAATATCCCTCCCTTTGTAGCTTGTGCCTTTTGTACTTAATACATTCTCAGCATGGAGTATAAATTTCTATATTCCTCTCCCTCTGCTCCTCCCACCCCTCACTTGCACTCACATGATCTTTCAAATAAATAATAAAAATCTTAGGGGAAAAAAAAATTCATTGCCTTTGCCTTTTTTACTTAGCTTCCAAGAATTCAGGAAAAATCTATTGTTGTAACTATTTTACAGCCTGTAAAAATCTCTCCACACTTTCCCCATGATAATTATCATTTGTGAGTTTGCTGTGTGCTAGGGACTACCCATTTTTTATTTAATTTTCCTAACAAGGTCTGCATAGCCTGATGTGATTGGACCCCTGGTTACCTCTATGAACTCATTTCCTGCCCATCTTCCCCTTGCGTTGCTTACTTTGGTCCATACTGGTCTTCCTCCTGCATACTCCTTCCTCAGGGCCTGTGTACCTGCTATTTCTTCTGCCTTCCCCCATCATATGTTCATATGGTACCTTCATTCACTTCATTAAGAAATGTCACATATTCAGAGAGGGCTTTCTTGACAGCTTATTTAAATGCCACCTATATCATGTCACTCTTTATCTCTAAACCTGTTTTATTTTTCTTTAGATCTTTCACTACCAGCTATAACTCTACTATAAAAATTTAAACCCAGCATTGGAAATGAAAACTATGAAACATTTTACAAGTAGGATATACTACATATTGTCACATAGGCTAAATTGGTAGATGAAATGCACTAGGAGTTTTATAATGAAGAAGTGATCACAGTAGGAATGGGGTTAACCTATGAAGAAACAGAAGGCACTAGTTAGGAATGGGACGGGGGAAAAAGCACATAATACGGCCAGCATCCTTTAAATTTTACAGCCAAAGTTTGTTTAAATTTTGCACTGAAACAATGCATTAAAAAGTCAAATCCAGGTTATCCCGTTTTATTCAAAAATTTAAAAATTCAGTAAACTTACTTGAAAGAAACATTGATCTGTATACAACTACACCATAGGATTCATCAGTTTTTAGCTTATAAACATAACTGCTACCTGATACAGCTAGGTACAGCTATTATCCTTTGTATTAACTGCAAATGAAAGAAAAATGTCATTACACCAAGACCAAAACCTAGACCCAAGTCTGAGAAAATGATTTATTTGTCCTAATAAAATCAATGGTAGTTCTCTAGACATGTATAGTGCCATACTTGAAAAAAATCTTTTGAGATTTTTCTTTAGCACGTTTCAGTTGTGCTTAAGTTTTTATGAAACTTGTCATTAATACCTTAATTTTTTTTTCTGTTTTACATGAGCGATGTACACAGATGAGGCCAATAAGTGGTAAGAATGAAAGGAACAGGGGCGCCTGAGTGGCTCAGTTGGTTAAGCGACTGCCTTCAGCTCAGGTCATGATCCCGGGGACCCGGGATCGAGTCCCACATTGGGCTCCCGCTCAGCAGGAAGCCTGCTTCTCCCTCTCTTGCTCCCCCTGCTTGTGTTCCCTCTCTGGCTGTGTTTCTCTCTGTCAAATAAATAAAATCTTAAAAAAGAAAAAAAAAGAATGAAAGGAACACCAAGAATAACAAATACAAGTGCTGCAGAATGAATGCATTATACAATGAGATTGGATCCAGAAAATACACAAGAAAGAGTGCAATTAACAACATATTTAAATAGAAATTGCTGGAAGCAGCTTAGATCTATGACAGAACCTATTCTGATTTGGTTTTGGCCAGAGGAGGGCTATTCCCACACCACATGTCCTGTGCAGAGGGCCCACATACCTTCCACGGCCTTGACCTTTTCTTCCAGCTCTCGTTTTCTCTCTTCCTTTAACATCTGCTCCTGCTCTTTCTTCTGCACCGCGAGAAGAATTTGACGTTCTTCTTCCTCCTCTTTGCGCTTCTGTTTTTCTATTCTGGTAAGTACGGGGGTCTCCTGTAAAGAGGCAATTAAGTGGATAAAAGTCAATACACGCTAATGTAAGATCAGTTTTTTGCTCTAAGATTCAATTTTTACTGAATTCAACCTATTCAATAAATAATATTAGATAAGTAGGGAATTATATCATAACCACAAGTTGACTTTATCATCTATAGAATAAACATATGGGGATATATAACTAATGTTACAACACAACGGCAATTTGAAATAAGGTAAAAAGTTTTGGTCCCAATGATTTACATAATTTGGAGTCTTTGGGAGGTAATCCTATGAATATGTTGGACCAGAGAAGAGAAACTGAGGCAGTTCAGAGACACCATTCTTATAGATTTAATATTTAATAAAAGTGACATCTTAAAAAGTACTCTCATCTCAATAAACTTTAAAAAGGATGAAAGAACAAAGGGTCACAATTTTAATGTGCAAGACTTTGAAACCCTTTGAAGGCATGGATTGCCTGGAGGGAGTACTGGGTGTGGTGCATAAACAATGAATCTTAGAACACTGAAAAAAAGACAATAAATTATTAAAAAAAGATTTTAAAACCCTTAACACTTACACATCTTTTTTTATTTTATTTTTTACAAATAAAACAATGAATAAAATTGGGAGTTTGGTGGGAGGGGTCACCATTTTGCCTTAATGATACAGAAAAGAGCAAGGCAATTGCACAGATTTGTAACATTACCCAGACTGGCTAGCATTTTCCCTTGTTTTTCACACAAACGACATTAACATAAAGATTTCAGTTGGTCACTGGGACAGTGATTGCCTAAGAAATCTAACAAAAGAGAAAGAGCAACAGGACCATTACCATCATGATCTATTATTTCACTCTGCATCCTTTCCAATATGACTGGTTCTGAGCCATTCTCTAAACCAGAATAGTGAAGCTAGGGTTGAAATGATTTATTTTCACTTCTTCCCTTGTCTTTTGTGCTGATCGAAAGCCACTTGACCTTTCAAATTCTGTGAGCTTGAGTTTAAAAGAGTTTGTTACTACAAGGTAAAAATCTGAAATGAGCAGGAGGAGATGAAAATGAAAAACAAACAAAAACCACAAACCTGAAACACCCAAAAGACAAAAAACATTATCACACACCTAACACTGTATAACTAAAGAAAGTTCCCTAAAATCTTTATCCTATAAGCAGAGCAGGAAGTTTAGATATGCTAGATATTGTTCCTGAAATGGGGAGGCCACTGACATTATGCAAAATTCTTCCAAGGAATGTATCTCCAGCTACTGCCTCCTAAATACTAGGTAGCATCATCTCTCCATTGCACAAGTACCCTCATCCCACACATCCTTCATTATTCCAACTTTTTGGCCACAACATCACCCAACTCAGAAGTTATGCCGAAACTATATAACAAACTAAAACAAATTGCCTTTGCCCCTTTCAGTTATATAGTGAGTGACTCCAAAGCACGGGTAAGGAGAGGAGACAGAGGAAAGCTAAGTGTGGTCAAATGATTATTTCATCCGAATAAAATCGTAGTACTTTCTTTTTTTTTTTCTTTTCAATTAGCAATAATCGCGCCTCGGATAAACCTCATTGGCTACGATACTGCCACTGCGCAAAGCTAAAATCGTAGTACTTTCAACATACATGTCAGATGCAATGAAAAAAAGAGAGAAAAAATAGGTGTATAGGCCATAAGTAATTTACATATACATAATAATGATAATGTATGTATATTCAGCCACTCCCTCCAAAGGACAGTAGGTAAGAACATGTGAAATATTATTCTTTCAGCAAGTATAGGGGAAATTAGAGTCAACATTTTAATAAGGACTAAAGAAATTCAAGCTAATGACTTATGAGTGGAAGTAGTAAGTTACCAGAGTCATCTGTAAATAAACATGGGCGGTGTTTCATGTTTGAAGTCAATGGAAGGGGGGAAATGGAAAAAAGAAGATAAATAAACCTTAAGAATATGTATATAATTATTTTGGCAAAATATGACAATTTATTATTCTTAATATGTAAAGATGTCTTACAAATCAATTAACAATGGGGGCATCTGGGTGGCTCAGTCAATTAAGTGTCCAACTCAATTTCCAATTAGGTCTTGATCTCAGGGTTGTGCTCTGGTGTTGGGCTCCCTGCTGCGTGGAAAGCCCTCATAGGATTTTCCCTTTCCTTCCATCCCTTCTCCCTACATCTGCACATGCTTGCTTTCTCAAAAAATAACCCCCAACACAAATCAGTTAACAATAGCCCCCCACAAAAGAGATTGAACATGAGTACCAAATTCACAGAAGATAAAAACCACTGTAAATGACCAGAAAGAAAAGTAAAATAGCCTTTCACTTACAAAACAGTGAAAGATAAGAAGTGATACAATTATAAAGATGTGGTAAAATGATTGCTATCACTCTGTTGCAGCACAGGTCTTCTGGAGCACAATTTGTGTGTGCGTGTGTATGTGTGTACATGTATGTGTGTGCATATATCTATAACCCTTAACAGAGTAATTACACTTTTATGATGTTGTAAAAATGAGATAGGCAGGCAAAGATATTTCTCTAAGTAGGTTCGAGTCAACATTATTTAAAATGGTGAAAACTTACACTATATGTTTAATAATAGGTAAAATTATGTAGTCATCACTATAAAATCAATTGAAGTCATTTTTTTAAGATTTATTTATTTACTTTAGAAACAGAAAGAGAGGGAGAGTGCGAGTGCACACACAAGTAGGAGGGGCAGATGGAGAGTGAGGCAGAATCTCAAACAGACTCCTGGATGAGCACTGAGTCTGACCACAAAGAGATCATGACCTGAGCAAAACCAAGACTCATACTCAACTAACTGACTGAGCCATCCAGGGTCCCCAAAAGAAGTTGTAGTTCTGAGGACTTTTTTTAAAAATGATTTTATTTATTTATTTGACAAAGAGAAACACAGTGAGAGAGGGAACACAAGCAGGGGGAGTGAGAGAGGGAGAAGCAGGCTTCCTGATGAGCACGGGGCTGGAGGATGCAGGGCTTGATCCCAGGACAGCAGGATCATGACCCTAGCTGAAGGCAGTGGCTTAAGAAGGCAGCAGCTTAACAACTGAGCCAACCAGAAGCCCAGTTCTGAGGAGTTTTTAATGAAATATGAAAATGCTCACAATGGTAAATGGAAAACACAGATGTCAAAATAATATTCAATAAGATGCCAGTTTTGTAGTAAATACATAGAGAAAGGGCCTGAAGCAAATAGGTAAAAATGTGGGAGTGATTATTTGTGAACTGGGAGATTACTATGTCTTCCACTGTATTCTAATACAGTCCCCCAAGTTTTCTATTAGAGCACATAAATTCTTTTGGATGTAAAACAACTCCTTCACAAGTTAAACTGGGGAAATGAACTAGTATGACATATCCTACAATGATCTGGTTTTCATTCACTTTTTACTTCCTCTGCTATATGTTCCCTGTAAAAGTCTAAAAAATTAAAATATGTTAAACTTGTTTAGATAGTCAAAGGTTAGAACTTGTTGATATTTAAGATGAGGTACAAAAAACTGATTATGAACAGTTTATTTTGGTAACAATGAGGCAGGAATCTTAAAGTAGGGTAACAATCGATGTAAAAATTGCTATAAAATCAGAGGCCCTACATCATTTAAAAATATGTAAAACTTACTCTCATATAGTTTTTTGTTAAAACTTCACATGAAATTCAAATAAAATTAACAGTTTTGAAGCATAAAACTCAAGGGCATTTAGTACAGTCCAAGTGTTGTGTAAGCACTACCTACACTAGGTTGCACAACATTTTTAACACCTCAGAAAGAAAACACTGAACCCATTAATCAGCCAGTCCTCACTCCTCACTCCTCTAGCTCCTGGCAACCACCAATCTCTCTCTGTGTGGACTTACTTGCTCTGGATATTTGACATAAATGGAATCCTATAATATATATCTATTTAGTTGCTTTTCCCCCAATACATTAATATTTATGCTAAGCACTTAAGATACAGTAATTGACTAACATATTTACAGCATCTTAAAAAAACTTATAAATAGCAAAAAACCAATCTGATTTAAAATATAGGCAGAGGACCACAGACGGTCAACGGGTACACGAAACAGTGCTCCTCATTTCTAATCATCAGGGAAATGCAAATCAAAACCACAGGGAGATGATATTGCTTCACACCTGTTAGATTGGCTATCATTAAAAAAATAAGAAAGAGGGCGCCTCTGCCCTCAGCTCAGGTCATGATCTCAAAGATCTGGGATCGAGGCCCGTATCAGGCTCTCCCTGCTTGGCAGGGAGCCTGTTTCCTCTTCTCTCTCTGCCTACTTGTGATCTCTCCCTCTGTCAAATAAATAAATAGAATCTTTTAAAAACCAAAACAAAACAAGTGTTGGTAAAGATGTGGACAAAAGGAAAACTTCATGCACTGTTGGAGGGAATGTAAATTGGTGTGTGGTTCTCCATCATCTGTTATAATTTCAACTGTTTTTACCTGATGTGAATTCTCAACAATTACTATTTTATATAAATTGTATCATAAACATCTGGAAAACAACAACAACAACAACAACAACAACAACAAAAACTCCATGAAGGGCAATGAGAGTCTGTTTTAAAAGTTACCATTCTCATTTCCAGCAGTACACCACCTTAAGTAAAGCCAGTGTTAATGAACATACCACTGAAAGACAGGATTCAGGGGTGCTTGGGTGGCTCAGTGGGTTAAAGCCTCTGCCTTAGGCTCAGGTCATGATCTCAGGGTCCTGGGATCGAGGCCCGCATCAGGCTCTCTGCTCTCCGGGAGCCTCTTTCCCCCTCTTTCCCCCTCTCTCCCTCCCGCTGCTTGTGTTCCCTCTCTGGCTGTGTTTCTCTGTCAAATAAATAAAACCTTAAAAAAAAAAAAAAAAAAAGAAGAAGAAGAAGAATTTAGATTAAGGAAGAGACCTGCTAGAATCAAGGAGGGATTTTAATGAGAAGCTAATTAGAAACACTACTTTGCAATTCTCTCAAGTATTATAAATAGATCTGGTTGAAGTGGTGCCTAGGACTACCATTCCATGCTCACTCCTCACCCAGGGCAGGTTATCAGACACCTGGCACCCTTGCCAATGTTAGTAGCGCACCTGAGACTACACTAGCAAAGAGCTCCCTGGCAACAGTAATGTCCAGATTCTCCTGACAAAAATAACCAATACAGCTCTAACCCCAAAGTTCAGAAAGACTACCTCCCTGTGCTCATATTTTCCCCAGGAGTCACAATTAAAAGACTTTCTGAGGGAGCGCCTGGGTGGCTCAGTTGGTTAAGCGGCTGCTTTCGGCTCAGGTCATAATCCTGGAGACCCAGGATCAAGTCCCACATCAGGATTCCTGCTTGGCAGGAAGCCTGCTTCTCCCTCTCTCAGTCCCTCTGCTTGTATTCCCTCTCTAGCTGTGTTTCTCTCTGTCAAATAAATAAACAAAATCTTAAAAAAAAAAAAAAAAAAAAGACTTTGTGAGGCAAAAAGGTTGGACTCCTGGGTGACCAATATAAGTCAGATACCCTGCCTCTAAGCCTTTAATGGCCTGAAGAGTTTCTGCTGCTTAAATGCACAAAACTCAGGCCACATCTAAGTTTTCTCTACGATAATTGGGTATTGGAGCAGATATTCAGGATCTCTGCAACACTATGGTTAGTTTTATCTAAAACTAAAGACAGCAGAAAAGAAGGGAAATGCTGCTAAGAGTAACTAAAAGAAAAAATTTCATTGTCTGCAGCTAAGTTTTTGCTTACAGCCACAAGAACCTTTTGGTCTGTATTCAGATTACCATACAATTGAAATGAACACTAGGGCATTTAGGACTCAGTCCAGGGAAATGAACAGAAAACAGTGTTAGCTGTCAAGGTATTGAAGAAAAGTGGAGAGGACAGAGCCAAACAAAAGGAACTGGAAAAACATTTGAGACTTATGGCTGAATACCAATTACTAAAGACCATTGCAAATCGAATGACTGCTTACTATAGGGAACTAGAGACTGGGAGTTCTGTCATTACAGAACTGTCAATCCAAAGGTAATAAATTAAGCGTTGGGCTATTTATCTACTGGTAAGAATACATCTATGGGCTGAAAAAGAGAAATATAGGATAAATGTAAATGTATTTAAGTAAATAAAAATCTATAAACTAAATTTTTCTTTTCCTTAGGCTCAAGGCAGAATATACTTAATGATAAGATCCCTGTAACAAACGACCATGCTGTCACTTCAATTTAAGTCACAAAAACATCACCCTGAGGCACTAAGAAGGCACCTTACTTTCTACAGTCACTAAACTATGTAATATTCAATGAAATGTGAGGCTAAAAGGAGTTAAAAGGTTGAAAAGTAAGGAGAATATGAGAACTGGCCAGCACAGAGTCTGGACTTGAGAATGCGATAGCAGCAACAAAGAAAAACCTCTGGCAAAAGAAGAGTCATGAAACGGAGGCCTTTGAGGATGGAGGGCCTGGAGGGCCTGGAGGGCTGAGGGCCCTGAGCAAGAGGATGTTCCCTGAGAATGGGAACAGGGATCTGGAGAGATTGCTAGCGAGGCACTTCCTCTCCCTTCTTCCTGGCTCCTTCCTTCAGTTCCCTCTTCTACCTGACTTCCAGCAATCCAGCTCCTTGGGCCTTATTCCACTACTTGTCAATTTTTAAATCTCAGTAAATGTAAGTATCAATTCTGTCCCTTCCTCCAAGTGTGATGCTAAAGTCAGTTAACTACTCTAAACTAGTTACAAAACACAGCTGGCTCCTGGAAAACCCTTTTTATAATACATTAGTTGTTGACCTAAATATCATGTTTTCGTTAGATCTCCACTCCTACCTGCTGCCCTAACCACCGTCAGAAGACAGAGGAACATCCAATGTGAACGCCTAATGTTTTCCTGCCCATCAAAAGTTTGTGTCTTTAACTTTAGAGAAATGAGAGCAACTCTACTCCCTGGTAAGACCCTGCCTCTGAGGCATGCCATCTTGCCAGACTCAGCATTCCCTTTCTCATTCACGGACATCTTTCATGTTCAAGCTACAGCTCTGATTTAAAAAAAAAGAAAAAACTGCCACCAAGTTCTCCTTAATCCTGCTTTCTCTTTACTTCTTCATGATTTTTCTTTCATTGTCGAATTTCTCAAAACCACAACTAACAGGATAATCCATGAGAACTTTTATTCACTACTCATCCTCTTGCAACCTGATCCTCACACCAACCATTCTCTAAGGACCTCTCCTGCCACATCCCATCCCCATCATCTCTTCCATTTTAGACCCACATTTCCAACAGCAGGGACTCAACTGCTCTTTCCTGCTGCAAGTATATTGCTCACTAACTGACTTCTTACTTTCCAGTTTTTCCTTAAAAATCATTTATCATCGTATAACCAGAGAAGTACCTTTCTAAAAGAAAGATCCAGTGACATAAACTCACGCACTACTGCTTATTGAAGAGAGGCTTCATGGTCACAGGACTCCAAAATCTGATCATTTCAGCATCTTCTTCCACTATATATTACAACGTATCTTATATACCAGACACAAATCCAAATGTATACTGTTCTTTGACCACATGATATATTAACCTGCTTCTGTGCTTTGTTTATATTACTCTTGTATGTTAATCTCTTTCACCACCAAAATCTTAGTTATCATGCAAGGTTTGGGAGAAATACAGCTCTGCTTGTCCCAACTCCCCTTGCTTTGCACACCACTAATATCTTGCATCTTTACACTCATGAACTTCTACTTCATATACATCTATTATAGTATTTATCCATCTCATTTACATTAGATTTAACATGGATATGCTTATCATATAAGATGTTTTGCTATGAGATTAACTATAAGATCCAAAAGAGCACAACCTCATGTCATACTTTTTAATTCCTTCCCTTTCTAAATATACATCTTATGTATAAGAATGCTCCATAAAGGTCTGTGATTTAAAAATTGAGGCAAAGTTAAATTAAAAAGTAGGAATAAAAGGAGGACCTGAAATAAAATGGAGCAATTCTTTGGAACACTGAAAACTCCTCTCTACTCTTACACACACTCACCTCTCGCTTGATGGATTTGATGGACAGGTGGTCAGACATCCACCTAGGTTGCAATTCTGCCTTTGTGCGCTGTGGACGCTTTCCCTATAGTTAGAAGTGAGGAAAAGAAAGGAAAAGACAGATTAGGGTGTTCTCAGCTACTGCTGCTGCTGCTGCCAGGAGAAGAGTGGCCTTTAAGGCACACAGGTAGTGGCTTTACTAAGGCGAGAGCCAAAGGTATCCTTTGGACAGTCAATAAAAAGGACTATTCTACTTCACAAGGTAACAAGCCAGTTTATTCTCTTAAAAAAATAAAACAAAAAACCCCGTGATAGACACTAAGGGTCTCCTCTGTCAATCTTTAACACTGGCAGGAAACTCATTAACTGTTTAAACATTAAAAAAAAAAATGTTTTGTTTCAAATTATTAAGGGAAAGGCATGTTTTATCACCTTTTGCTGAAGGGAATGGCTCTGAAAAGAGGACATTCTGAGCAGCTGGAGGTAGAACTTCCCTTTAAAAGGCAGTTCAGTGGCAGTAGTGAGAAATGAGAGTAGCTGCCCAGGCTGAGAACCAAATAGCAAGACAGAAGTGAGGAAGAAGAATCAGTGACTAGACATCAAAGAGCTTGCCTGAGAAGATGAGAGCCTTGAGAAAATTTAAGAACTTGAAGGCGATCATTATAGGACATTTCAAGAAAGGAGTTTTGCAATTTATCCAAGACTAAGCAATTATTTAAGGTCAGTGCAAGTTTTGGAATTTTTGTGGAATAAGCCCCATAGCTTTTCCACTGTAACCTATACAGAGGTAGTCAGCAAAGGCGTTGCAGTTGAATAATTCTGTGCCTTCAATACCAGTATCAGCATTACCCAGGATTGGTTTGGCACCACTTAATCCAAGGTCTTGAGTCGTAAAGAACCAATGAGGTAAAGGCACAAAAGACAGAAAAAAATTGCAATGACAAAATGATGTGGTTTTTAACAACATAAAACTACTGCAAAGCAACTGTGGAAGATTTAAAGAGAAGCTTTAGAAAGCATTCATGTTAGGAGACTGACTAAGCCTCAGTACAAATGCAAGCAACCCAGCAGTCACCGTCCATCATGACCCTCTTTTTCAGGAAAGCTATCATAGTAATTCCCGCAAATATGCCTATGAGCAACTCCTTTATGAGCTTGAAGACCCCAAAAGGAAAAGCACTTCAATTTTAAATAAATGTGAAGATGTACCATGGAACTCTCCAAGGTATTGTGGCAGTTTACCATACTAGCAGCGATACCAGGCCAATACCAGCTTGACCCCAAACTGCCAAATCAGACAAAGTTATTAATTTGGAATGCGGTATTCTTGATACAGAAGGTGAATCTGTTTCCCTACAACTTAACTATATACTCGTGTGAATTATCTGCACTTTAGTCAGTTCATCTGTTAAAGATCTAGTATTTATAAGCCATCTGAACAGTACAGTTTGTCACATTAGCAACAAATACTTTTACAGCTTATATCCTTGTTCTAGCCTTACCATAAAAGCTTAACTTTTATGTGGTCAAAGCAGGCTTTCGGATTCTTTTATTTTTTCAATGTTCAGGGGACTATCACTACCTAAAGATTTATTTTATCTGTTTTAACTTTCTTTGGACTTGCATTTACTTGGGTGAGAAATGTGGATTTAGTTTTCTACAGAGGTTTCTCATTAATCATCTACAGCCATAAACAACAGGAAGGACCAAGTCCGTATTGGTAATCAAGTACTATGCCAGGTACATTGACATGGTTTCTTTCGGGGTTTTTTTGTTGCTATTTTTTTGTTTGTTTCTTTCGTTTAATTCCCATAAAAACTTCTGTGAAGTTAGAGCTTTCATTTTACTAATAAACTGAAATTCAGAAGCGCACCTGGATGGCTCAGTTGGTTGAGCATCCGAGTCTTGATTTTGGCTCAGGTCATGATCTCAGGATCAAGAGATCAATTGGGCTTCCTGCTCAGCGTGGAGTCCGCTTGAGCCTCTCCTTCTCCCTCTGCCCCTCCTCCCCCAACACTCTCTTTCTATAAATAAGTAAATCTTTTTTTTTTTTAAAGATTTTATTTATTTATTTGACAGAGAGAAACACAGCCAGAGAGGGAACACAAGCAGGGGGAGTGAGAGAGGGAGAAGCAGGCTTCTCGCCAAGCAGGGAGCCCGATGTGGGGCTCGATCCTGGGTCTCCAGGATCATGACCTGAGCCGAAGGCAGTCGCTTAACCAACTGAGCCCACCCAGGAGTCCCAGTAAATCTTTTTTTTTTAAAAGAAATTTTTAATTTTATGTTTTATTGGTTTCATAATATTTAATTCTGTAATTACTGTAACAAGTACAATGGACACAAACAGGTTTGTAAAAACATTACAACTTACTATTGATGAACATATACCTTAAGTGTTGAATGCCAAATTCAGCAAAGACTATGAGAGGTCGATACATTTGTACTGCCTTAAGCACATCATTTAAGACTGGGTCTATTAAAATCAAAGTCTTGTAAGAATGCTTCCAATATACTGATTTATGAGATAATATACAGGGCTATTCCTCCAACTGCTCCTACCACTTCTACCTTATAATACTTATCCACCTGTAATTTTGGAGGTGACAAAATAAAAATTATCTTAGGATTTGGCTAAGGTTACAATAAATCTCAGTTTATCCTGGTGAATATTGATATCTAAGCTTATTACTCTTTCCTTCCAGAAACAGAGAAATCTTTAACATATTTACATGACATAAAAAATATGTATCTACTTACAGTTTTTTGCTTTTTATTTATCTACTATGTACAATTTGAGTTAGTTTCACAGAACAGAAAATTTGTTTTGTTGCTACTGGAAATGGGATTATTTTCAGTAATCTTTAAAATTCAGTATGCATAAGAATTGAAGAGTTAACAGATAACACTTCTAACAATTCTGAAAGAGTCTGGGAGTGGTACACTGGCAAGAACCTGAGCTTTCAAAATATGTGTGCAAAGTGATTCTGATGCTGGAAATCAAGTTACACAGCACTATTACTGACTTCTAATTATTAGACTTCTAAGCAGATTCATCATATTCTTCCAGGCAAAATATTAGCGTATTTGAAATATGAGAAAATATTCTAATATCTTGCCTCTTACTCTTTTTGGCTGCATCTATACATTGGATAAAACTTCCAAGACAATGTTATCAGTACTAGGAGCTTAGGTTTAACTATGATGGGTTATGAATTATTATTCTTTTGGCTTTTATGCATTAGCATTAAGGACTTGACATTTATATTACCAAATGAAAAGGGTGTGTTTAAATATATAAGGAAGAGGAAGATAAGATATCTATATCTGAATGAGTGAGGGGAGCAACCCATTTCTTTCTTCATTTTGGATACATCTGGAAGTTGTCTTTATGAAGGTTTGGAAAATTTACCTATGAATAAATCCAAATGATTCTGGAGCTCTTGAAGGGATCCTTGCGACAACTCTTTCCCAATTACTGGTCTGCTAAGATTTCTATTGCACAATTTAGATGACCTTATTTTTGTAATCAATACCTCATTTTCAATGAGGTTTGCAAGTTTAGAGCACTACACTCCTTTCAAAATACCAAATCAGGGGCGTCTGGGTGGCTCAGGTGGTTAAGTGTTTGCCTTTGGCTCAGGTCATGGTCCTGGGGTCCTGGGATCAAGCCTCAGGTCAGGGTCCCCGCTCAGCAGGAGAGTCTGCTTCTCTCACTCCCTTCCCTCTTCCCCTGCTCCTGTGCATACTCTCTCACATTCTCTCAAATAAATAACATTTAAAACAAAACAAAACACCAAATTTTCTACTATTAGTAGTATTTGGCTTATAATTTCATTTCCTTCAGAATTATACTTAAGGTTTATCTTATTTTAAATTTTTTATTCTCTTGCAAAGAATCAACCCTTGATTTTTTTGGCATCAATACCAGCAGTTTTATGCTTATAAGTTTTTTCTCCCCTTAGTTCACCTATTTAAAAAAACCTTAGGTTGAATATCGCAGTCAAAAAGCTGGGGCACGTGGGTGGCTCAGTTGGTTAAACGTCTGATTCTTGATTTCATGATCTCAGGATCCTGGAATGGAGCCCTACATTGGGCTCCCTACTCAGTGGGGAGCCTGCTTGGGACTCTCTCTCCCTGTCCCTCTGCTCTCCTCCCCACCTGGAGGCAATCTCTCTCTAAAATAAATAAATAAATCTTTAAAAAAAAAAAAAAGGGAAGAAATGATAAAAGAAGGTTTAACCAGACTGGGCATATGCCTTATACATTATATGATGTGCCACATTAATTGTATCAATAAAGTCATATATTATGTTATACATGTAAAGTATAAAAACCATCTCTACACAATAGTTACTTTAAGAAAATCAGATCACGTCCTTTGATTCCTGGAAAAACTGGCATGGTGGGTGGCAGACTGCAAAAACTTAAGTATAATTATAGCATATGGAATTACATATGCTAATGGGGAAATGCAGATTTTATTTTGTTCATCCATGAAAATGTAATTCTTGAAGCACCATTTATAAGAGCCTACTATTAGAGCATGCTGACTTTCTACAACTGTCCTTTCAACGTATCAACCTACTTAAAAGTTATAAATATCACTGCATTCACAACAAATTAATAATCTCTTATTTTGTTTTTCCCTGGAGGTACTACAGCAATTAACTGATATTTTCCCTACAGATTTCATTGGCAGGTGGTCAAATTTTTCTGTTTCTACTAACATGTGCATCAGAAGTATTTGAATTATTAAAATGAAATAAGCAAGTGAGTGAAAACTCAGCATCCACCATAGAAAAGGCATTACATTAGGTGTTGTGGGATTTCAAATGGTAAGACATGGTACCTAATCCAAAAAGGCTTAAACAAATCAAAATGTAATTAGGTAATGATAAAACATGTTAGGGAAGAAAATCTTAAAATTGGGAGAAACAGGGGACAGCTATGGAGAACAGAATTCAAATGGGTAAGGAAGTAGAGGGGAAAGATGGTCAAAGAAGGCATGTACAAAGGTATATACAGGTGAAGATATAGAGCACATGGTTTATGAAACTATCAAGAGCTGAAGTTGGAGAAAGCAGCACACAGAGCTCACATGTGGAGATGAGCAGAGCTGGCATTAGAACTACAGAGCCAAGGGTGCCTGGGTGGCTCAGTGGGTTAAAGCCTCTGCCTTCGGCTCAGGTCCATCGAGGCCCGCGTCGGGCTCTTTGCTCAGCGGGGAGCCTGTTTCCTCTGCTCTCTCTGCCTACTTGTGATCTCCCTTTCTGTCAAATAAATAAATAAAATCTTAAAAAAAAGAACTACAGAGCCAAATACTCCTCAGAGCTTGCTGCTTAGTGGGAGAGAGTATTTCCCTCCCAGCCCCCCAAAGGTCACATATATAGAGAAGTATGCACAGGCTGATAGGAGACATACTGGTGACTCCTAGAACATTTTCTGGGGAATGCTATGGGAGAAGGAAGGCTGGTTCCAGAGTGTGAAAAGCTATTCTAAGTACCAGGGAGAGGGGGGCAGAGAGGACTTCGTGGGGTAAGGAGAATATCCATAGTGAAGGAGACTGGGTGGCATAAGGTCCCACTTTAACACTCCACATGAGAGTGAAGGCTTATACCACTTCCAGGAGACAGCGGAAATACACTCAAAAACTCTAATGATTCATCATTAAATAATGCAGAGGGGAGGAATCAACCATGTGTATACCTTCTGGGCAATCATGCTGCAGATCTCAGGCAGGAAGTCCTCACTGAGGAGCTTATAGAGCTGTCGTTCTCGAAGCGAGGTCCTCTCCCGAAAACTCTCAGTGACCTGTCTCCATTCTTCTTCTGTTTGGCATAGGAGCCACCAAGTGCCTTGACCTGGCCCTTGGGACCCTAACAATGAAAAGGATGGGTTCATTAGACAGATCCCATTAGGACCTTTTTTAAAAAATTATTCTCAATTTCATTTCTACCCTGGGTCATGATGAAAACCAAGGAATCCAAAAAAAGGACTTTAAAGTTGATAATATATAATTTTGCTTTTCCTGTTTTACTAACATCATTTACACTTAAAAATTAAGAATGCCTAATAGCAATACAAATAAAACTGTTGTAACCTTTGTAATTACAGATTTTAATATCCTAGAAATGAATAAATACACTTACTTTTTTATTCAAATGGTTCTGATTTGCACTTCTGTAGAGTCTTCCTTGTCTCATTTATGTTGACATACTATAAAGTCATACTACTTCCCTCCTAGATTCACGCAATTTGGGTTACAGAGCTGAAATCTAGGTTAGGAAACCAATACACTCCCTTACACAGCATTTTATGTTAGAAAGATAGCTCTTTGAGAACCTGCTCTTTCATCCAAGTATTTGGTGCCCATTCCACTGTGCCAAGGTTAGAGGGCACAAAGGAAGATCTCCAGGTATCAATAAGATGGAGAGATGGGCACAGGTGAAGTGTGACTGAGAGAGAACTGAAGAAGGCTAAAGAGAAGGCTATACTGCATTCATTTTCACTGCCTTGCAGGACTCTGGAAAGTGAGCTGCCATCATAATATAAGTCAATCATGTGTAGTTAATCTTTTCTAAACTCCAACAGAAGTCATTACCATTTCTTGTCTGTGGTTCAGATGCCAAGTTTTCTTCCTGCTTTTCACTGAAACATAGGAAAAGGAGGCACCAATTAAAACAAAGACATGTCCAAAATTGTTCTGTGCTTCCCCCCACAAGTTAGACCCAATTAATGTAATACATGGAATGTGTTTGTTTCAAGGGGACGACATTCG
>PITA01003215.1:57442-143841 GCA_004023965.1 Spilogale gracilis
ATATATATATATATATATACTGGATACAGAGCTCTACAGAATAAAATCACCAGTAGAGGGTAGTACAAGTCCACATATGCTGAAAATGATTCTCCATTCCCAACGCTAAGTAAGGCACCTTAACTGTTAGTACTTAACAGAGAAACAGAGATCGGTATAAAACAGCTTTCTGAACTTATAAGAAAATGGAGATTGCTAATAAAATCCTGCAACCGATGTCATGCATACAGAATATGATTACAGGACACTTCTCACAAAATGGACAGGAGGAAAGAAATACTCCGTAGCCAAATTTCTGGAAAGGTCAGTGGAACACTGATTCTTAAGTTAAAAAAGATAAATAAAATCCTGACTGATTTATTTATACTCTGATTCCTAAAACTTCTTAGTAGAAAATAAGTAACAATAAAAATCTGGCTCATTTCAAGCATTTAGATTTAGCAGTTCTACACTTTAGAGGGAGGAAGTGGTCTATTTTCTGTTACTAGAAATTTTAAGGATATGACCTAACTTCCAGAAAGTATATTTTTACACAGTATAGGCCAGATTTTCAAAATTCTTATATTAAGATTCATGTAATAGAATTTCCTGAAAAGATCATGCATGATGTATAAAATAAAATTTCCCAAATGTAACAATCTTTCTCCTTGCTAAAGTTAAATATAAAATAAAGAGTATAAAAGTGTTCAAGATTGGGGCGCCTGGGGTGGCTCAGTTGGTTAAGCGACTGCCTTCGGCTCAGGTCATGATCCCGGAGACCGGGGATCGAGTCCCACCATCAGGCTCCCTGCTCGGCGGGAAGCCTGCTTCTCCCTCTCTCACTCCCCCTGCTTGTGTTCCCTCTCTGGCTATGTTTCTCTCTGTGAAATAAATAAAATTAAAAAAAAAAAAAAAAAGTTCAAGATCTTACCTGTTCTTTACTATAGGAAATTGTATTCTAAATTCTAAACACAATAAAGAATATCTGCTACTAAAATTTGCTTATAGGGAAAGAATTAACTCTTAAACTTATATGTGACATATAATCCTATTAAAATGCTGATTATTAGTCAGGGCTAATCAGAATTAACTTGCTCTACACTCCTACGAAAAAAAATGCGTGGTACGATCAATTTTAAGAGTTAATACATATTGAGCACTTTCTGTAGGTCATCACAGTTTTCAGTCTGTTACACTGTCACATTCATTATCCTGTTTAACCTAATCCTTATTATTAGCAGTATCCCTATTGTCCAATAAAAGAATAGGCTCAGAAAGGGTAGGTCATGCAGGTAAGGCTTCCCCAGTGTACATTAGGTATTCAGACCCAGGTCTCTACAATCTAAGTCCATATCATTGCCATGGCACAAGGGAAAATCAGGGATGAAAGAACAAGTAAAATTAAGGTCGCTTCTAAGCATGCAGATTTATGACTGGCACAGACCAACGTGAATGCCTTACCTCACGATAATCTCCTCTTGTAGTTTCTTCCGTTTTGGGGGTCTTCCTCTTCTTTTTCCTGTTTTCCCAGGAACAGCGGAGACATTTTTTTGTACTTCACTTTCCCTAAGAAACAGTATAATTAAGTCAAAATGTTCTGTAATAGCATTACATATGCTTTTTAAATTAGTAGCTACAGTTTTTCTGGCCATGAGTTCACTAAAAAGGATTAAATGCAGTGGTTATAGGGAAAGATCAAAATGACTTCCTGTCCTCGCTTACTGGCATGTGTACCAAGGAAAACTGACACTTTATAATATTAAAATCTGAGTATGAACGAACACACTTCCCTAATCGTTAATGATGCTCCCAGCAATAACAAAGCCTAAATAAAATAAGACAGAGCCATCACCCTGGGACACTATGGAAACAAAGTCTCCTCCTCAGTTAAGAAGGCTCACATTTCAGCCATCCTTTAAGGGCCCTCTGGTCCTATACTTATGCAGCAGATCCTTAATTCTAGTTTAAAAAAAAAAAAAAAAGCAGCAGTCCTCAAGAACTGATTACAAAAGGAAAACCTAGTCACCTGGAGTGACTACGCTGCTGGCGGCTTGCTCTCGGCTTGCTGTAGAGAGCAGTCCGTGCTAAGGGCAGAAGGACTCCTTGGGGACCTCAAATCAAGCACCTCATTTCCCAAACAACGTGATCTTTCACCACTCTGATAGCAGAGGATGCATTATGAATTCTTTTTAAATTTTGTATGAAATAACTCCTTGCCAACTCTTGACAGGTATGCTGTTATATATAATTCCTTTGTAAGAAAAAAAAAATTGTGCTGCAAAATTCTGATGTATTTTTGTACACTAGCTATCACAACCCTGACCTCAAAGATTATACCTGCTCAACGAGAGCTCTCCATTGGATTTTCCTTGCACTGGGTCCTCCTTATACATTCGTGTTCCATAGAAATACCAATAGAGTGCCCCAGAATTGTCTTCACCCAATGGTTCCACGCGGAGACTGTCTGCATCCAAACCCTTAGTAGAAGAATAGGGAAAAATGGTTTGGGGAAATTGGAAACAAAACAAAACAGGAGAAAACTAAAATGAGGATTCAAACTTTATAGCCAGATGTACCTCATATTTTAAAATGCCTGAGCATCTTAAGCAGCGTTCAATCAGGGCATGTGAAACACAAGAGAGAATGAGAGTATGGAACCTTTTTTAAAGAGTAGGCTACGGAAATATTTCAAATACTTCCCATCCCCATCATTACCCACATTTCAACAACAAAACAAAACAAAAAACAAAAAGGAATTTTGATGAACATATATATTTGGTTTGGACTTATGTGTGCATCCAAAAAAGGAAAGACAATTACAACAGAGTAGAATCCAATGTTGTAAAAGCTTTGTCCCACGTAAACCTCTATTGTAGCGCCATCATAGCCTACAGTAACCTCTTATTCTAGCTGAGATCCAGCAATACAGCTCCCAATTTCCCCCGGGGTCTGACCTATTTTGGCCTCCCCACTGCTATTCAAGAACTTCGATTCTTAGCAAAGACTGTGCTTAAATTGCACAATGATTTTATATGGTGTCCATGAGAGGGCTGAACTGAAAAGTCGTCAACACATTTAATCATTTCTGATTGAACAGGATTAGACACTGACCTCCCTATGAGTGAAAAGCTAGGCCACACTCTCCCTCTGAGATAGACTTCTAAAACAGACAACAGTAAAATAAGGGGGAAGATATCTACATCTTCCTTTTCCAACACTTTTTTGGTAATGTATGTGCGTGTATATAGTAGGGATGAACCTCACTTACATATCGGTTGAAGTCCTTGTAGTTTTCAATAAATATTTCAATTATGCTAGATCAAAATTCTGACCTCAGGAAATAAAATTCAGTGGCTAATTTAGTTATAATTTTGGCTGATGACAGGGAGAATAACTAGGTGCCATTGACTGTTCCTTTCTCAGCTGGAACTCAGCCATGTAAGGAAGACAAAGCCAAACTAGAAATTAAACCAAAATAACACACAGCCATCTATTTAAATGTATGGCTTGGATTACTTTGGCTACAGTGGTCATTGTATACTTTCACTGTCAATTAATTCTGGCTTTTCTTAGTATCTTCCGATTTTATATCTTGACTGGTAGCCTACTTTTTGCTCTAGGAAAAGGGCTTGTTAGTTAAGCACCTTGAGAAGATCAAAGACATCATCTGCATCAAGCCGATAATCACAGAGACGGTGCAGGATCTCCACACGAGTGCGAAGGGGAAGGTCTTGAAAACTGGCATCTCTCAAAGGGTTGGGCTTCCCTTCTTCAAGCTCCCAGCGATAGTTGATGATGTCCTCTAGGTAGCTGTGGAATGTCTGAGGCCTAACCAAAGGGCCCCAAACACAAAATAATTAATATAAAATACAGAGGATGGGTGGGAAAAGTGGAGAGAACTGATAGTTTGACAGCTGACAAATCTTAAACAGAAAGCAGGAAATAAAAAAGCAATAACAGAAAGGGTCTGAGGGGCCCCTGCGTGGCTCAGTCATTAAGTATCTGCTTTTGGTTCATCTCATGATCCCAGGGTCCAGGGATCTAGCTCCGCATCTGGCTCCCTGCTCGGTGGGAAGCCTGCTTCTCCCTCTCCCACTCCCCTGCTTGTGTTTCCTCTCTTGCTGTGTCTCTCTCTGTCAAATAAATAAATAAAACCTTTAAATATATATATAGAAAGGGTCTGAAAGCCCCTTATAGAAGCTTCAATAAAAGTTTTAATTACTATTTTAGCTGGGAATGCGTAATTGTGGTAATACATCTGTTGAACTTCAAATGAGGCAGATAATAGGGTATAAAAGGTCATAATGCTCATCACGTACAATCTCTGTTCCAAAACACAATGCTCAGAGCAAAACTGTTCTAAAAGATATTATTGTATTTTTCCTACCTTAGAAGGTAAAAATGCATTTTTTGTTAAACATTTCCTTGGAAGCAAAAAAAAAGTTTTAATAACCTATAGACTGTGAAACTGAGGCAAGTCTTACCTTTGGCTCATGAAATTTAAGAGACTATATATTTTGAATAAATAGCAGTTCAAAATTAGGTCCACAACTGAGAAGGCAAACAAAAAAAGAAACTCAATGTTTGCCTAGCCTAATTAATTATATTTCAGTTTAAGAATTAAAGGTCAAAAAAAGTTGTCTAGATTACAAGGAGCTACCACAATATGCAACTATAATCTTATAGTCTGTTACATAAACTGTAATGTTTGTTAAAAAATCCTGTATTCTAAATTTTGAAGATTTACTTTTTTCTATAGGAAACATTTAAGACAGTTTGATGGCGACTTAAATTTTTCCTGATAGGTTTGGCAATTCTATAATTTCATTTTGATTAGTACCCAAATGTGTCTTGCATGTAATATAATAAAGAGCTGTTTAGTTGTTAGATGATTATTGTCTCAACTTTTTTTTTTTAAGACTTTGTTTATTTATTAGACAGAAAGAAACACAGCCAGAGAGGGAACACAAGCAGGGGGAGTGAGAGAGGGAGAAGCAGGCTTCCAGCCGAGCAGGGAGGCTCGATCCTGGGTCTCCGGGATCATGACCTGAGCCGAAGGCAGTCGCTTAACCGACTGAGCCACCCAGGCGCCCCAAGATTTTGTTTGTTTATTTGAGTGAGCAAGTGAGAGAGAGAGCATGAGCAGGGGAGGAGCAGAGGTAGAGAGAGAGAAGCTGAATTCCCCACTGAGCAGGAATTCTGCCCAATGTGGGGGCTTGATACCTAGACTCCAGAAACATGACCTGAGCCAAAGGAAGATGCTTAACTGACTGAGCAATTCAGGCGACCCCTCCCTCTCAACTATTAATGAATCTGGGTACAATTTCACCTATTTATGATTAAAAATATTTTTTTCTCACTAAGCAAGGATTTCTAAAGAAGCTATATGTCAATGTAATTTTCAAAAGAGGCATGTACCATGTTGACTGACAATATGTGGTAGTTATATTTGTAGAAAAAGTCAGAGGAAATATTCATGGAAAAAAATCAAAGAGCCTTATGCAAATAAGAAATTAAACATTTTGATTTTCAAAATGAGAAGAAACTATTTCCTTACTACTGATACATCAACTGGGGAAAATGTGAACATGTTAGCTTATCAAAATGCAGCATAATACCTCTAACATCAAGGCTCTCACAAATCTGATTTGATTGCAGCATTCACATTCAAAGTCTAAACACTGGCATATGAATACCTGGCTTGAACCTTAGTAGATTTGGACTGGCTTCCTCTCTCCAATGCCTCTGAAGGTGGTGCTGCCCCTTCAGGAGGGAGGAGCTGGGCAAAGAGTACACCAAACTGGTGGTAAAAAGCAGATAGTGCGGCAATGGTAAATTTAAAAATAAAATGGGTGTATTTTTAAAACTGTTTTCTAGTAAGGAATTTGTAGCAAGGAATATGAAGACAATCCCTCTTTGGTAATAAATCCCTTTATCACATGCTTTCTCTACACTTTCTAAAGCACACCAAATACCGCAAATAATAAGACATGTATTCCTGCAGTAAAATAAAATATGGCATCTATAATATTGAGAAAATTTTCAGAATGGCAGCTTTGCTGGGGGATGTGGCAGGAGACAGGCTGGGTCAGGCTAGGGATAGGGAAAATTCTAATTCCAGTGTGAGGCAAAGGAAGCACCAGCATACCAGTCCTGCAAACACTGAATGTGTATAAACAGTGTTGTTCTTTGTGCCTACAATCTGTCTGAAAGCCTCTACTTGTCTCAGAGAAGTGCATGTTTGAGATTCCTTTCCAATAGCCCTATTATCCTACTCAGTTTCAATTACATGGCTTTTGCTAAAGGTTTTCTTAAGACATCTCCATACCACCTTACCAAGAGATACTTGAGGGCTTAGAATTCAAGATAATTCATTTTCCTGTATAAAGATAAACCTCCTCATACAAATCTATATTCCCTTTTTTTAACATCAGAAATTCAAAGAGGGGAAAAAAATTTACAAAGGCATTTGAAACAAAAAGCTGCAGGAAGCCAAAAATCAGGCTAACACTTTCTACTCAGTGATTCTTAATCTTTTATATGACATAAAGCTCTTTAAAATCTGACGAAGACCATATATACTCTCTCACTCTGAAAAATGAGCACATACACAATTCTGTGTGTACTTTCAGATTTTGCTACTCAAAGGAAGCCAGGGGCACTATGTTGCCAAAGACTGCTGGAACATTCCTTACTTACTCATCTATACCGCTCAGTGAAATTCTCTCTTAATGACTAAAATACCTCTCATCTTTCTGAAGCTATTCTGAATTACAGTGAAATGTCTCAATAGAATGCAGTTAACAGAGAGATCAAACTAACCAAAGTTCTGAACACATCCAGTTTTACTGTTTCTTGTTGAAAAAGTTCCAAATGCTCTAAAATACCATTCTTTTCCTTATCATAACTTGTGCAGAAGAGAGAATATGTAATTATCAACTTTCCAAACTCCCAAAGTTAGCTTTTTCTTAGAACCCAAGCAATTTGCTTCACAGAGTACATGCTTCTGCAGATGAGACCACTGTTGGCAAGGATGGCCTGACCTCAGTAAAGTACACTAACACAAGTCTCGGCTGGCTGGAGCTGGCAGAACTCTTAACAATGCAACCTGTATTAATTGGCCTGCTACCTATACTAAATGATGGAAGATGAAAAGAGGACTTTTGGGGCCTGGGTGGCTCAATCATGAAATGTCTGCCTTGGGCTCAAGTCATGATCCCAGGGTCCTGGGATCAAATCTGGAGTTGAGTTCTCTGCTCAGCGGGAAGCTTGCTTCTCCCTCTGCCACTCCTCTTGCTTGTATTCCTTCTCTGTCTCTTTCTCTGCGAACTAAATTAAATCTTAAAAAAAAAAAAAGAAAGAAAGAAAGAAAAGAAAAGAGGACTCAAGTTCTTTGAGGCATTGTGTTAGTTCTTGGAGACATGAAAGGTTATCCACAGTCTACATTCAGGGGAACAATTTAGACAGTCATCATGGGTAGCACAATGGAGAACTAAATGAAAAAATTACATTCCTTCCATTGGCTAGAACTATCTGTGAAGCAGATGAAATATGTGTGAACAGTTAAGCTACATAAGTACATGAGCACTGGAGTGAAAGATTTTGGTTCCAAATGAAGCAAGAACTAAAAGGCTCTATAAGAATATCTGATAGGGTGCCTGGGTGGCTTGGCTCAGTGGGTTAAAGCCTCTGCCTTCCGGTCGGGTCATGATCTCAAGGTCCTTGGATTGAGGCCCTGTAGGGCTCTCTGCTCAGCAGGGAGCCTGCTTCCTCCTCTCTCTCTGCCTACTTGTGATCTCCCTCTCTGTGTCAAATAAATAAATAAAATCTTAAAAAAAAAAAGGGGAATATCTAATAAAGTATTTATTCTGAAAGATCATAAAAAGACACAGAACAAAAAAATTTCAATAACATCTCTTCTCTAGGGCCATACAGTGGTTGCACTATAGCAGAGAAACATGTATACAATACAGATTTTATAAGACGTTTATGAATGCTTATTTTTGGTAACAGAAAAGCACTAAAAGTCAACTGGAAATCAAAATTTAATCATCGCTAAAAAGATGAAACACTTTTTTGAATGGAAGCCACACAGGAACCAAAACACTAACTAGTATTAACTAGGAAAACTGAAGTGCCAGGTGTGAAGTTGTGAAAAGGTACAAGAATAATTTTGAATAGTTAGGGTACCTGGGTGGCTCTATTGGCTGAGCAGCTGACTCCTGATTTTGGCTCAGGGCATGATCTCAGGGTTGTGAGATGGAGCCCTGTGTGTGGCCTGGCACTTAGTGGGAACATGCTGGAGATTGTCTCCTTTTCCCTCCGACACTGCCCCCCCCCCCGCAATTGCGTGCATGTTCTCTCTCTCAAATAAATATATCTTTAAAAAATATATGAATAGCTTCCGATTAATTTAAGGATCCATACTGCTAGCTCTAGAACCACTAAAATACAAACAGCATTTTATATATACTAGAAAAAATAACTAGAAAATAAAAATTTAGGGGCACTGGGTGGGTTAAGTGACCAACTATTTATTTTGGTTCAGGTCATGATCTCACGGGTATATAGATGAGTGCCACACTCAGTGCAGAGTACGCATTAAGTTTCTCTCCCTCTGCCTCTTCCAACTCATGTACTACACACATGTGTGCTCAGGCACTCTCTCTCTCAATAAACAAATACACATGAAAAATAAAAATTTTAAAGTAATTTGATTTAGTCTCATCAAAAACATCAACTACTTAGGGGTGCCTGGGTGGCTCAGTTGGTTAAGCGACTGCCTTCAGCTCAGGTCATGATCCCGGAGACCTGGGTTCAAGTCCCACATCGGGCTCCCTGCTCGGCGGGAAGCCTGCGTCTCCCTCTCTTACTCCCCCTGCTTGTGTTCCCTCTCTGGCTGTGTTTCTGTCAAATAAATAAAAAAAAATCAACTACTCAGAAGGAAATGGAAAGCTGTCAAATTATTTTCACTGTAAAAACTAAAAAATATTGAAACTAAAGAAGATAACTCAATAGTGAAACCTGTATTACCAAGTTTAAGGACAAGGAAATTCAATGTTGCTCAAAATGTCTACTGTCCTAGCAGGATGCTTCTCCCTGCCCTCCCCCAATGTTGTTTTAAAATGTATATGGAAATGCAACAAACTTAAAACAGTAAAAACAATGAAAAAAAAAAAGACACCCCTGTTTAAAGTTGGGAAACTTACTAATTTCAAGACAATCTGGTATTTATATAAATATAAGACATACACATCAATGGAATATGGCAGAGTCCAAAATGTACTGAACATACATGATAGTCATAAGGAAAAAGCAGAATATTGACCTTCTACTTCATACCTAACACAAATACTAAGTAAAAATGCATCATAGTGCTAACTGCAAAAAGCTGAAACTAAGACGAAAAGAGTAACTAGAAGAAAATTTTCTTGACATTAAGGTCGGTCCTGATTTCTTGTGCAGGAAACAAAAAGTATGAAACATACTAGAAAAAAACTGGTAAGCTGGACTTCAACAAAACAAAAACTTTCCATTTCTCAAAAAACACTGAAAAACAAATGGAAAGGCAAGCTACACACCAGGAGAAAATATTTATAACTCGTTATATATCTAGTCATCAGGGAAGTGCAAATTAAAACCACAAGTTACTACACTGTACATGCTACTAGACTCAATAAAATTAAAAACTGGTTAAAATGAAAAACAACAAATGTTGATAAAGATATGTTGTTAGTAAGAATAAACATGTTTCACAACTACTCGGAAAACAGTCTGACAGTTTCTTTCTTTCTTTCTTATTTTTTAAGATTTTATTTATTTATTTGACAGGTACACAGCTAGAGAGGGAACACAAGCAGGGGGAGTGAGAGAGGGAGAAGCAGGCTTCCTGCCGACCAGGGAGCTTGATGCAGGGCTCAATCCTAGACTCCAGGATCATACCCTGAGCTGAAGGCAGCCACTTAACAACTGAGCCACCCAGGTACCCCAGTCTGACAGTTTCTTAGCTATACTTTTATAATATGAGCCAGTAATTCCCAAGAAAGTAAAAACATACACCCACAGAAATATTTGTATGCAAATGTTCACAGCTGCTTTACTCATCACAGATCTAAACTGGAAACAACATACAAGTCCATAGACTAGTGGACAGATAAACAAATTATAATATATTTCTCCAATGGAATACAGTTCAGACTTCCTCTCTCCGAAAAGGAAAAATACTGATACAAACAGCTGTATCAATGACTATCACACAGACATTATGCTGACTGAAAGAGACTGGACACAAGAGTACATACTGTATGATCCCACTTATATAAAATTCCAGAATTAAGGCAAAATGTATTCTACAGTGATAAATATCAGATCAGTGATTGTCTGGGGGTGTAATGTGAAGGGTGGGGGTATATTTAATGGCAAAGGGCCCCTTCTGCAGAGATGGAAATGTCCTATTATCTTAAATAGGATGGTGACAACATGGTAGATTCATCCGTCCAAAAAAAAAAAAAAAGCCTGTACATTTGAATTGTACAAATTTTATTCTATCTAAATTGTATTTTAATAAAGATGAGTTTACATGGATTCATTTCTCAGTACCGTATTCCAAAAAGATAATTATTTATTATTTCTATAGTAAGCAGATGGGACCCCCAAATACTAAATGTTTAAGAGTCTTTAAAGAATCTATTATAGAGGGACGCCTGGGTGGCTCAGTTGGTTGAGCCACTGCCTTCGGCTCAGGTCATGATCCTGGAGACCCGGGATCGAGTCCCACGTCGGGCTTCCGGCTCGGCGGGGGGCCTGCTTCTCCCTCTCTCACTCCCCCTGCTTCTGCTTGTGTTCCCTCTCTGGCTGTGTTTCTCTCTGTCAAATAAATAAAATTAAAAAAAAAAAAAAAAGAATCTATTATAGAAACTCAGGTACATAATTAATGCTGAGAAGTAAAATTTATGATTGTTGAGTCTCTACTTTGAGTGGAAGCCACAAGAAAGCGAAAACAAAGACCACCCTGAAGCACAAATTAGTCCAGGTAATCACTCTACTGTAAGTGATAAAAGGAAAAAAAATCTTCTGGTTTCAAATATCATCATAATGAGCAGTTAATGGAGGATATTTTTATAAGGCTTAAACCACTACTCAAGATACTGATGCAATCCTATCTTCATTCTGACAGCTTAGAGCAAACCAGAAGTTCCTGATTTCCAATCCCATGCTCAATTAGGTTAGGGTACTTCTCAATGAAGAAAAAGAAGTGCTACAGAGAGCAACCAGCTGATGAATCACTTTAAATGCCTACAGTATTTTTATTGCTACAGGCACAACTGGCTAGAATTGCAATTCCAGGGAGAATAAGAGGAGGAAAAGTATGGAGTATTTCAAAAGCTACAAAATGTATGCTACCACCACAAAGTCTGTTCCTCTCCTTTTAAGTTTATATACTGAGGGGCTAAATCAGCAAACAAACTGCAAAGACAAAACAAAATAAACAAGAACCCACGTGTCTACCATCAAGTTTAAGAAAGAAAATTAGTCATTCCCTAGATTAGTGGAACTTCAAGGACTGACTGACCTGGACCAGTATATCAGCATCATTTAGAACCTGTAATGTATGCAAATTCTCAGCCCCATCTCACCTATGGAATTAGAATTAGACAGCGGTAGGGCCAGCAATTTGTCTTTTAACAAGTTGTCTGACTGATTCAGATATTCCCTAAGGTTTGAGAATCACTACCTTAGATGTTACTACTTATGCTTATTCCTAGCTACAGTACTCTCCCTTCCTACTGGGTAGAATCACTTTCCTGAACTGTTATCATTGCCTCGATTTTCTTTCTTGTGTGTGTGTGTGTGTGTGTGAGAGAGAGAGAGAGCGCGCGCAAGCGCACACAAGTGGGGGGGGTGCAGAGTGAACGGGAGAAGCAGACTCCCTGCTGAGTGCAGAGCCTGACACAGGGCTGGATCACAGGGCCCTGGAATCATGAGCTGAGCTGAAACTAAGAGTTGGCTGCTTAACCAACCGAGTCACCCAGGACCTTCCCTTGATTTTCTTTATAAACTTCCCACATATATTTATCCTCATCTGGTTTCCTTGCTTTACATTTACAGAAATATTATCACTGTAATCACTGCTTCTGTGAAATGCTTTATTTGCTCAACTTTTTCTGGCCCAATTCATCCATGGTTATATATGTAGCCATGATATGGCTGACCCTCAGTGCCTAGAGGCCACTGCAGTCCCCAGCCAAGTGAGCTTTCCCAACATGGTGGCTTACTTCATCAAAGCAATTCTAGGGGAGTGCCTGGGTGGCTCAGTTGGTTAAGCGACTGCCTTCGGCTCAGGTCATGATCCCGGAGACCCGGGATCGAGTCCCACATTGGGCTCCCTGCTCGGCGGGAGGCCTGCTTCTCCCTCTCTCACTCCCCCTGCTTGTGTTCCCTCTCTCGCTGTGCTTCTTGCTGTCAAATGAATGAAATCTTAAAAAAAAAAAAAAAAAAAAAAAAAAGGAATTCTACAGCATCTGAAAATGAGATGGAGTCCTATACAGTATAAAAGAATCAGGGGAGTGACATCCCATCAGTGTTCCCAAATTCTACTGCTTAGGAGCAGATTCTACCCACACTCAAGAGGAAGGGATCACACAAAGGTACAGAAGATCCCACAGAATTCTGGGGACCGTACTCAGAGTCTGCTTCATCTAGCCCCCATATAGATGCAGCAGTCCTGTCCTTATTTGTGGTTTCACATTCCAGATACAGTTACCAGAGGTCAAAGCAGATGGCCCCCTCTGACTTATCAACAGTACCCAAGGCTACATCACTCACCTCATTTCATCATGTAGGCATTTCATCATCTCATATCACCCTAAGAATGGTGCATATGGTACAGTAAGACATTTTGAGAGAGTGCGTGCATCATGTTGTGTGTGCATATTCATGTAACTTTTATCAAGCACAGTCATACTTGCTTTATTTTATTGTTACTGGGATTAGTCTCTTACTGCACTTATTTAAGTAGTTACTTAAATTTCAGTTTTTACTGTGCCTAATTTATAAATTAAACTTTATCGTATATGTGGTTCAATAGGTTCAATAACATCAAGAGTTTCAGGCATCCACCGGGGGTCTTGGAACACATCACCTATAGATGAGGAAGAATGACATGACAGTTCTTCCTTGGTAATACAACAAATTCCTGAAACACTGGACACTGACATTTTATTTGAAACATCTCTCAGGCACAACAAATTCCTAAACAATATAAATAACACCAAGCCAAACCAGATTTGCAACTGAATTCCACCGTGCTACCCAGAAAAGTGTTCAGACACATGTGGAGCAAATATCACAACAGCATACAATGGAACACGTGTGGAAATTAGAGTCTGATGACTTAGATACCGTTTTGCTGCTTGTTTCCTCAATGTTTAAAAAAAACAAATTGTACTAATGATAAAGTTCCTTTTACTTCAAAGACACTGATTCTCAATTGCAGATTAGTCTGAAATTTGAAACACCTCTTAAAGCAGAGACCCACAGATATAAGTCAGGTGGTTTATGTACCTGGCTGAGAAAACATGAACTTCTAACTAGCCTCTAACTGAAATTTTACATTCTGTTCAATTATGAATGTGGGGGAGGGGGAAATAGCAGCATATGTATTTTTTTTGCCAAAAGAAATAAAACATTCACATCACATTACAGATACCATAAATATCTAAAAATAGCCATTTAGAATCATGAATACTTGAAAGATTAAGATACTAGTCTTGAGGGGCGCCTGGGTGGCTCAGTTGGTTAAGCGACTGCCTTTGGCTCAGGTCATGATTCCGGGGACCCAGGATCGAGCCCCACATCAGGCTCCCTGCTCCGTGGGAAGCCTGCTTCTCCTCTCTCACTCCCCCTGCTTGTGTTCCCTCTCTGGCTGGTTTCTCTTTGTCAAATAAATAAATAAATAAAATCTTTAAAAAAAGAAAAAGATACTAGTCTTGAGAAACAAAGTCTGCTGTTAAAGCATGTTGATGAGTTAATAAAAAATACTGTATCAAAATTTGTTTTATTTATTTATTTTTTTGACAGAGAGAGATCACAAGTAGGCAGAGAGGCAGGCCGAGAGAGCAGAGGAAACGGGCTCCCTGCTGAGCAGAGAGCCCGATGCAGGCCTCCATCCCAGGACCCCGAGATCATGACCTGAGCCGAAGGGAGAGGCTTTAATCCACTGAGCCACCCAGGTACCCCAAAATTTGTTTTATTAAAATTTTACTAACTATATTTCAGTGCAATGGTTAAGCTGTGATTTCAAATCATATTTTTAGATGAGATTCATAGATTTCATTAGAATGCCAAAAGAGCACACAGCTCAAAAATAGTTAGAACTCCTTGTTTTACATGAAAACCTCTTTCTTTAACCTTTTTCTTTTAATTCATTTATAGCATGGGGCTGTGGGTAAGAGCTGGAGGTCTAGGATTACACTGCTAGGGGCCACATCTGTCCTGTATCAATTACCATATGTGTAACCTTGGACAAGTTATTTAACCTCTCTATGCCTCAAATTCCTCATCCTTAATAGATGAATGAGAAAGGAATTTATATTAAGTATTATAAGGATTAAATAAGAGTTCCTGAAAAACATTTACAGCAGTGCCAAGGATAGTAAGTATAAGCAGACAAGTATAATTCTTTCCTATATATAAGGGCACAAACCTCAGTTTGGAGAACACAATTAAGAACAAATGGGCGGGGGTGGGGGAATGGTGCTGAGCCTGGATGGCTCAGTCGGTAAAGCGTCTGCTTCTAGCTTAGGTCTTGATCTCAGGATCCTGGGATCCAGCCTCACACTGGGCTCCCTTGCTCCCCCTTCCTCTGCATTTGCCTGCCACTCCCCATGCTTGTACATGCTCTGTCAAATAAATAAAATCTTTTAAAAAAGAATAGGGGTTCTATGTGCCACTTAAAGGTTAGAGTGAGTTAGTGCAAACTAGAGTAGTACTGTTTTTATGTGTTCTAAAAACAGGGACTGGCAAACTATGAATTGTGAGGCCTGAGTGTCTTTTTTTTGTAGTGGTTTTAAACAGCCTAAAATTTAGCCTAACCTAAAAATGTAAAGAACCATTCTTTTTTTAAGACTGGGGGAAAAAAATCCAAGCAATACTATTTCATGACATGTGAATATGTTATTAAATTCAAATTTCAATGTATATAAAGTTCTAAAAAAAAAAAAATCCACAGGCATGATCGGCCATTGAAGTATATATTGCTTTTGCACCAGGATGATGGAGTAGTTCTATCATATCATTTACACAAAGCCTAAAATTTTTATTCTCTAGGCCTAATTTATAGTAAAAGTTTGCTGACCCCAATTTCAAAATGTGCAAACCAAAGTAGATAAGAGATGGAAAGCTGAGGCACCTCGGTGGCTCAGCTGTTAAGTGTCTTCACGCCTGAGCCTTTGGCTCAGGTCACGATCCCAGGGTCCTGGGATCAAGCCCCGCATCAGGCTCCCTGCTCGGCAGAAAGCCTGCTTCTCCCTCTCCTAGTCTCCCGGCTTGTGTTCCCTCTCTCGCTGTGTTTCGCTCTGTCAAATAAATAAATAAAATCTTAAAAAAGAGAGAGAAAGATGGAAAGCTGCTTGAATCAAAGTCTACCTTCCACTCAACATGTTTAGAAACTATGAGAATGTTTTTACATACATTGATAAAATAAATCGATATTTATTAGTGGCTCAAGACTATTCTAAGGCTTCTCATAAATTTATTTCATTTACTCTTCATGATAACTTTACAGGGTACTATTATTCTGAGATGAGGCAAGTTATGCACAAAGCAATTAAGTAACTGTCTTAGCTACCTACAAAAGGTAAATCTCAGAACCAGACAAATTTCTCTTTTTATAGGATGGATGAAAGTAAAATTTCAGAAAGCATGCATTCACTTTAACTCCAAGTATATATCACTTGTGGGACAAAATGACTATCCCTTTGGACAATTCCTTTCAATGGAAAAAGTAAAATCCATTCTATAGTGGTCTTTCTTGTCTGGGTGCTTGTCCTACAGATGTGTTCAGAATGGACTATTCAGTGAGCTGTATAACTACAGAACATAAAATTTTCCGTGTGTCTATTATAGATCAAGAATAAGGTTTTTTTTTTTAAGATTTTTTATTTATTTGAGAGAGAGAGAAAGAAAGAGAGCATGAGCAGGTGGAAGGAGCAGAGGGACAGGGAGAAGCAGGCTTCATGCAGAGCAGTGAGCCCAATGTGGGACTCCTTCCCAGGACCCTGGAATCATGACCTGAGCAGAAGGCAGACATCCAACCGACTGAGCCATGCAGGCACTCCAGTAATAACAAGTTTTTAAAAGACTGAGGTGAGAGCCACACTGCAGGACAGTTAATTCTGAATCTTGGGGCTGCTAGTTCTCAAACTTATTTGATCATCCAGAAATATTTTTATTTCAAAAAATTCTGATTATGTTTTCCATAGTACTCCACCATCTTACAAGTAAGTTTAGCAGATTGTGGTCTGAAAAATGCTGGAAAACTGCTTACCTCCCTGCCCCAGTGCACAACAGCAGGTTGTGCTTTTTAAGGAAGAACTCTTCATCACTACTGGTAGAACCTGTGTTGCCACACCCTGTACCAAAGTGAGAACATGAGCTCCCTGGGCTCTTTTCCCTTCTATCCATCTGAGACTCTCTTTCATATTTTCCTTCAATAGCAGAAAAGGCAAAGAAATAGCAGCTGGCAATAAGGAAGGGGAAAAACTCCTTTCTCTCTTCCTCGTTACAAGTATTTGGAATTTTATGATATTCAGCAGGAATCTATTTTTTTAAATTAATCTCTCAATTCAAAAGAAATCCCGTAGGAGTAACTGACACAATGTTGTGATGAGGAGGAAATATATTTATAAAAACTGGTATAATTCAGCACTTGGGAAGGGGAGCATGCAATGCTTGCACTTGTTCCAAATACTGGCCTCTCTGCAAAGGTAGAAATTGTGGAGAGGATGCAGAAGGAACAGATGACAGAAGGAAACTGGACATTTGCATGCAACTGCTGAGCCAACACAACTTTGATGAGAAAAATACATTCTGAAATACATAAATGCTATTTTTACCTCGAGGTATACTTATGTGAAAAATAAAACCTAGTCAGTACAGCTCATCCTGTATGCCATCTCTCAGAAGGGGATGGGGACTCCCAATGTATAATGTATTTTGTCAAAAAAAACCCCACAAAACTTTTATTTTTGAAACTTCAATAAGTTTTTAATTTTAATTCCAGCATAGTTAACACATTTGTTCCACCTGTACAATAGTGATTTAACAAATCTACACATGACTCAGTGCTCATCACTATAAGTGTACTCCTAATCCCCTTCACCTATGTCACCCATTCCTCACCTACCTCCCGGCTCTGGTAACCATCAGTTTGTTCTCTGTAGTTAAGTGTGTTTCTTGGTTTGTTTCTACCATTTCTCTTTGTTTATTTTGTTTCTTAAATTCCACATATGAATGAAATCAAATGGTATCTGTCTTTCTCTGACGAACTTATTTAACTTAGGATTATACTCTAGATTCATCCGTGTCATTGCAAATGGCAAGACTTCATTCTTTTTTCCCCCATTACTGAGGCATTTATTTGCATGTTTGTATTACATCCTAGAAAAAGAAAACCAGGATTTTTTGTTCTGTGTGTTTTCATCTTGCTTCTTCATGGTCCATGCTGGCAGCTAAGTTTGTCCATATAGTGAAACCAAACTGGGAGGGATGGGAGAAGGTTATTCTACCATTTTTTTTAGAGCTTTCAGTTGTACTTCAAATCTGGGGCTGATCACTCCATATATGTTTAACCTGCCCAGGAGGTTCACAACAATTTCCCCAGGTCTGTGATCATCAGTGATTTCAAATTCGCCCATGTAACCATGCTCCATCCAGTGAGAAACGGGATGATGACTTTGGAGCATGGACTTCAAAGGAAGCTGACGTTCACCTCTCTTTTCACCATTGTTAAGGCTCTAGAGAGCATCTGCCAGGACATTCATTACGGTGGCATGGAAAGACGGAGGAAAGAGGGGTTTCATTCTTTCTTATGGCTGAGTAATATTCCACTGTATGTATACACACACATCTTCTTTATCCATTCACCCACTGATGGACACTTGGACTGCTTCCAAAATTTGGCTATTGTAGTGTATACACCTGTTCCAATTAGTGTTTTTGAATTCTTTGGGTAAATATCCAGTATCATAGGATAGTTCTAATTTAATTTTTGGCAGAACCTCGATACTATTTTCCAAAGTGGCTGCATCAGTCTGCATTCCCACCAACAGTGCATGAAGGTTCCTTTTTCCCGACATCCTCACCAACACTTGTTTATTGAAAAATCTTTTTTTATACTGTAAAAATTTCTTAATTTTATATTAAAAAGAAAAAACACAAAAGGGTCTGAATTACAGGCCTAAAATTCAGATACTAATATTCATTCTCCTGTTTCTTCAATTCTTTGTACTTCATCTTCCTAATGTGGGAATTATTCATCTTCTAACTAGCTACATGACCTGTTAAGTAAATTGGCATGTTTCCTTCCCTATAAAATGGCACTTTATTAATCTAGAAGATGACCTCATACAATCTCCTCTTTACCTCACAATGAAAAAAAATGAAATGAACACAAGTGAAAATATAATGAATGATGGGAAAAGTTGGTATCTATGTTAAAAATATTCTGCAGAATATCCATTCTTTTCAAACTAATTACTTTTATGGGAAATGTTATCAAAGTACATACTTTTTCTGTAGTTTATGGTTGCGATTAATGGTAACTATGAGAGGAATAAGATTAAATGAGGAACAAGTTGGGTAGAGCCATTTACCCCCATTTACAATGGGGAAAATCAAAACCTCTTATTTATAATGTGATTCTTATATTTTTATATATAATTTGTATATATTTATAATTCAAATACACATATATACTTATAGGATCCATTAAAACCAAACATGATTATCCAAAAATTGATTAACTCTTCTTGTCCACAAAAAAGTCTATCAAAATACCCACACAATTTATGAAATATTAGTAACTAAGTAAATATAATTAGATGCAAGCACAAATCTTACCATTATTATTTAGATTTGTTCTGGAAGATACAGTCAATATGATAAAAGCATGTATAGCAGGCCCAACATGATTTCTGCCTCGTGGCATTCACACCTTACACAATCCCCTCCTTTAAGTATGATAGATGGTATGGCAAAAGGACGTCATTCCCATGATAATGTTATATCATCTAAGATCCTCTCCTGGCAGACAAGAGGTGTTTTCCTGCTGGCCTCAAAGACATAGACAGCTATGCAGTAAGAGGCCGTATGGCTGGCAAAGGAACTGTGGATGACCTATGGGAGCTGACAGCAGCTTCCAGTCAACAGCCAGCAAGAAAATTAGGACCTCAGTCCTACAACCACAAAGAGAGGACTCTGCCAACAATCTAAATGCACTTGGTTTACTCCCTAGTTAACCTTCCAGATTAGAACACAGCCTGGATGGCAGCTTGAATACAGCCCTGCAAGAAACTGAACAGAGGATCCAGATGAGCTGCATGTACACTAATGACCTATAAAACTGTGAGATAATAAAATGGATTTTTTTAAGCTACTATGTTTGGAGAAACTTGTTATGCAGCAACAGAAAACAAATACATGGATAACTGCCACAGTCAGGCCTTGAGAGGACTACAGTTCTTAGTCAAGGCTCCTGGGTACCTTGATTACAGTCTCTAAGCAATCCTATTTTAGACACACCCAGGTAAGCTGTAGTCAGATTTTTTTTAAGGTTTTATTTATTATTAGTCAGAGAGAAAGAGAAGGAGGGAGAGTACACAAGCAGGGTAAGCAGCAGGCAAAGGAAGAAACAGGCTCCCTGCTGAGCAAGGAGTTGGATGTAGGACTCGATCCCAGGACTCCAGGATCATGACCTAAGCAGAAGGCAGACACTTAACTGACTGAGCCACCCAGGTACCCTGCTGAAGCCAGATTCCTTTTTTTTTTTTTAAGATTTTATTTATTTATTGACAGAGAGAGAGATCACAAGTAGGCAGAGAGGCAGAGAGAGAGGAGGAAACGGGCTCCCTGCTGAGCAGAGAGCCTGATGAGGGCCTTGATCCCAGGACCCTGAGATCATGACCTGAGCCGAAGGCAGAGGCTTTAAGCCACTGAGCCAGGGCCCTCAGGTTGCCAGTTTTTTTTTTTTTTTAAGATTTTATTTATTTATTTGACAGAGAGAAACACAGCTCAAGAGGGAACACAAGCAGGGGGAGTGAGAGAGGGAGAAGCAGGCTTCCGGCTGAGCAGAGAGCCTGATGTGGGGCTCGATCCCAGGTCTCCAGGATCATGACCTGAGCCGAAGGCAGTCGCTCAACCAACCGAGCCACCCAGGCACCCCATAGACTGCCAGTTTCATAACAGAAATTATGATACAATAATTTTTTTTTGTTTAAAGTTGGGAAATTTTAAGGTACTATACATAGCAGTGAATAAGTAGTAGAGCATAAAACAGACAAGAATACAAATACTGAAAGGAAAAAGGGATGATAATCCTAGAAAGTAAGAAGAGAATCAAGTTAAAAAATAATCAAGATCAATAAACTGGTTAGATTCAAGATCTATACAATCTATACAGAAGAATATACTTCCAAAGTACTTATGAGTGGGATTCAACTCCTAATAGTGACAAAAATGAAAATAGCCAAGAATGTATCTGACCTAAATCAACCAAGCTACACATTTTTACTGAGTAATAGAAATAGCTTGAAGAAAAATGCAATCTCAATAGTGTGAAGGGGTCAACTCTGCCTAAATTTATTCAAAGGTTCATTTGACTCTAATCAAAATAAGGGAATTCTTATGAACATGATGGGATAACATACTTTCCAGAAGAATGAGGAAGGAAGATTAAGACAAATTTTAAACAGAAAGATTAATGAGCAGGACTATACTTATCAAACATTAAAATATAATATAAAGGAATAATCACCCAACTGTTACCAGTTGTTGTGTCCCAGACAATATCCCTACAATTTCATATGCACAACCTTACCTCAACCTTATGATAATCCAACAAGTGGAGATAGTATCATGAAAGACATTTTAAAGATGAAAAACCTTAGGCAGGGGACGCCCGGGTGGCTCAGTTGGTTAGGCGACTGCCTTTGGCTCAGATCATGATCCCGGAGACCTGAGATGGAGTCCCACATCGGGCTCCCTGCTCGGCGAGAAGCCTGCTTCTCCCTCTCTCACTCCCCTTTGCTTGTGTTCCCTCTCTGGCTGTATTTCTCTCTGTCAAATAAATAAAAAATCTTTAAAGAAAAAGAAAAACTTTAGGCACAGGGTCACAAAGCTAGTGAATATATTAGGGAAACATAGTGTGGTATCAGAGCCAAGAGAGACTACAGATACAATCGGAAAGAACCAAGTAGTTTCTAGCATAAGTAAAAAATTAGGAAAACAGCAAAGAGGTATCACATGCCAAAAGGGATGGGAAGATTTCTTCTATAAATGATATGACTTTAGCTTTTTAAATCTTCAACCACACACTGTCCGCTCTACCCCCACTGTCACACAATGAAGACCTTAAGATCCAGAGGAGATAGGAGACTGTTTTACCCTACCAACACCTAGAAGGTGGCATGTTATAGGCAACGTTCATAGCTGACAAAGGAAAAGGAGCACACTTGTGCAAGAGTAAAATAGAAGAACATGGAAGAAGACAGCCTTACAAATTTTAAATGGGCATTTCTTTTCCTTGATCTTCAACATACGAGTAAAATTACTCAAGTGTATTAACAAGAAGGTCAAATATACAAAGATTACCAATGTGCCCAATAAACCTAAGAAAAGATATTGAACATGTGAGGAATGACCAATGAAGTGCAAGTTAAAACAACTTTATACCTATCAGACTGGTCAAGATTAGACACAATGTCCAGTTACTTGTACCATCATAATAGTCCTTCACTCGGTCTATACCTCTCCTTTCTCCCCTGACTAATTCATTAGCCCCTAGTTGGTCTTCCTACTTTCTCTCTTGCCCAGGATGCTTACTTAAAAACACAATCTGATGACTCCCATCCTCTCCTGGACTTTATGTTGATACCCTCAAATTCTTAAGTCAGCCTAGAAGGCCTATTACACTCCAATTCCTATTGTGTTTACTGAATACCTTGAACTAAAATGTGTGCAGGAGACAGGTTTAAAAAAAAAAAAGATAGGTAAGGTAGGCAATGTGAAATGACAGATGACTGGCAAGCAGCCTCTGCAAGGGACAGTGATCAGGAATGCTGAGTACTGAGGGAGACCAGACCCTCTATACCCTCCAGTTGATGGTTGTCTTCATGGGTAGTAGACCATCAGATATTTTCTAAAAGCTGTAAATTGGAATTTGAAATGTGAAATCTCATTTTAGATGTTGGCAACAAATTACAATTTAACCTTCAGAGACCAAGACTGTACCACTCAGACAAATCATGTTCTGAACCACATGGGACCTTTTACCTTATTATCTCTAGGCTCTGCTCTAAGGCTATCATTCCTTGTACCTGCAAATCTTTGGTGGTTTCCTTTATTCATTCATTCACTCACTTATTGTGCTTTATAAAATATGAGCATTGCCCAAAGAAGCCCAAATAGGAAGGCTCGGTTCACATATTTTCTCATATAAGGTTATATGCTCTGTTGACACTCTATTTTTATTTTAGAACACTTATGACAGCAATTATATAATTTGTAATTCTGTAACTATTGCTGTAATTCTTAGTGGGCCTCCCTCACCTTCACCTAGTACTTACTATAAATGCTATAAAGGTCTTGAGAGTGTCCGTTTATTCTACCAGTACCTGCTGCCCAGCAAATAGAGGTCAATGTCCAGATGGAGGTTTAGATACATATCCTCACACCATAAAGATTCAGGGCTAAAATGAAGCAACCCCTGTGGTAGATAGCCTAATAAATTCATTTTAAAAATCTTAAATGGGGCATGCCTGGGCAGCTCATTTCTTAAGCTTCGGCCTTCAGCTCAGGTCATGATCCCAGAGTCCCAGGATCGAGCCCCACATCGGGCTCCCTGCTCGGTGGAAAGCCTGCTTCTCCTCCTCTCACTCCCCCTGCTTATGTTCCCTCTCCAGCTATGTTGCTCTCTGTCAAATAAATAAATAAATAAATAAGTAAATAAATAAATAAATAAGGTCTTTTTTTTTTTTTTTTTTTAAAAAGATTTTATTTATTTGACAGACAGAAACACAGCCAGAGAGGGAACACAGGCAGGGGGAGTGAGAGAGGGAGAAGCAGGCTTCCCGCCGAGCAGGAAGCCCGATGTGGGACTCGATCCCGGGTCTCCGGGATCATGCCCTGAGCCGAAGGCAGTCGCTTAACCAACTGAGCCACCCAGGCGTCCCAATAAATAAGGTCTTAAAAAAAAACTTAAATGGACATTTCTTCTGAATGATCACCGTTCCAAGATGATTCACCAGGTGTATAAACTTTCATGTCCGAGGCTATCCACTATAGCCTGTTTACAACAGTTAAAAGCTAGACACAAACGTCCAGCTACCAAATTGGATTCTTTGGCAATCATGCTTAAATGAAAAATGGTTTAAGAAAAATAACTATTAGAATGAAAAAAATGCAAGATATGAAAATGTAAAGTTGTATCATAGTATGACTACAACTATGGTTAAAAACCAGATCCCAATAAAAGAAGGGAAGAACTTAATTATGCTCAAGTCGTAAAACAACAGATTATTTTTCACCTTTCATCTATTCTTTGTCTAGTACAACCATTAGGGTATTCTTGGGGAAAAAGTCATTATATTAACACAGTAAGTCCAGGAGCAGTAACTCTCCCCTAAGGGATACAAACTTCTATCCTGAAGAAAATGGCATTTCATCAATCTCTTACTCATCCTGTAATGGCAACTTTATTACAAATTAGTATTGGGCCTAGTTTCCCAGCCCTAGCAGATACTAAGAGATAACATCTTTAACTGTATGAAAAATACAAACTATAACACCCCAACCCCTGCCCTGCATGGCACTGGAGATCTAAAAACTGGAAAATCATTTTGTCTCAGCTTTTTAAGAGCTGACTCTACATAGTTCCACCCTGTGTAGAAATGCAGTAGCAAAGAAAATGTTTTATCAAGTTAGGGTCAAAACAAAGAACGCAGTCCTATCAGGAAGGTCCTTTATTTGTCGACACAGATAAAATTCTGCTCCAAATGTCTACACATGTCAAATGTACTGAAGAGATATTTACTTGGTAGTTACGGCATGAGGGAGCCTAGAAGCTCCATATTAAAAATTATGCTACTGGTTATGTGAACAATAGAAGATACTCAAGTGGTAGAAATTAGTAAAACCTAGCTTTAATTTGTTAGGCAACATTTTACCAATACTGCAAGAGGCTGTAACTTCTGTAAAAATCAGCAAGAAAGGCATATACTGAGAAGAAGAAATTCTACACTTGATTATGTTAACTGGTGGATCCAGGACTAAGGGATATAGATTTGTCACAGTGAAATAAACTTAGGGATTATAATAAAATTAAAACTGAACTGCAGAAGGAGAACACAGAGCTGGAGAATCCATTGGTAAATACCACTGGCAAATGATCAGTTCTGGTTTGTTACAGGAGACATGAAACATCAGTGCACTTGGTTAATTAGTTCTTTCTACATGAACTACTAGTAAAATCAGGATTACTCACGTGATATCCCTTCGCTGATAGCAGCCCTGAAGCAGACAGGCGATCAGGTCACTGATAAACTCTACATCATCTCTGTGAAGAGCGGCTTCTAACTCCTATGGAGGAGGAAACAAAGAGTGAGATCAAACACAGACAGTTTTCTTAAAATCCACCTTTCCCAGCTTCCTATCACCCACACCATCAACATCACTCTCCAAGCCACTGGATCAGTGTAGCCAAACTGCTTGTCACGGATAAAGTCTGCCTTTCCTCCCAGTTGCTGCTAGAAGAGCAAAAGTTCAACTTTTTTTGTTTTTCCATGGGGCTTATTTCCCCATTGCTCTATTCCATTTTTCTGTGCCCCAGAAGAAACACACATATACCTCTTTTTATAAGCCATTGCTAGCTATGCAATTAAAAGGGCTTAACTTATATAAATATGCTATAATGCCTTCCACTTTAATGTCAAGACAATAAAGTAGCGAATATATAACTGATTAGAAAGTGTTCATTCCTCTAACAGTTTTAACAGGTAAATCACCTGCAACTGCTTTAAAGAACCACTCCATTTATTAAAAAAAAACACTGGTCGTGAGCAATATAGCTAGCAATTCTTAAGTGACTAATGATAGGAGATTGCTAGAACTGAGATTACTCTTACATCATCTAGACAGAAGTGAGGTAATGTCTATGTTAATGGTTTAATCCTAGGTGAGATGTATTTGCTTTCCTTGGGATTCAAGCGGACAATGCCAAAAGATTTAGCTTGTATTTAGCACAGTATTCTGAACAAAGCTGAGTCGAGAAGGAGCTAACTGGGACAAAAAGTGACAGTGGGAAATTTTAGGAGATCATATTTCTCTTTTCAATCTCTCATTCTAAACCAATATTTTCTAAGATGATGGAATCTGTTCTAAGTCATCAAATCTTGGGATACAAAGTTTGCCTGCACTCTTTCAACCAAGATACTGTCTTCTGCATATAAGCCATTTTCCAAGGGTCTACTCTGCTTATTGACTGGCTCATAACCAGACCTATAAACAAAGAAAAACCAAACTTTGAAGGCTCATATTAATGGTTCGGAAAGCATGAGGTGTTGGATAAGACACAGTTTCTGACCTAAACACCAATTACATGGTAGTGCATCCTTAACAAAGGAGTCTGCTGCTACTATACAAACATTAAAGTTTTTCTAATGATTGTAAAAATCTAATTCTATAAAATAATTTTGTAAGTTACTTTAATGTACTTTAATGGTTCTATTTGTTATTTTATTTTTTAAAACTCCCAAGTTTGTAAGCACTCACTCTAAAACCTGTTCTAGGGCACCTGGGTGGCTCAGTGGGTTAAAGCCTCTGCCTTCAGCTCAGGTCACGATCTCAGGGTCCTGGGATGGAGGCCTGCGACAGGCTCTCCTCAGCAGGGAGTCTGTTTCCTCTGCTCTTGCTGCCTGCCTCTCTGTGTACTTGTGATCTGTCAAATAAATAAATAAAATCTTAAAAACAAAACAAAACAAAAAAACTCCACCCTGTTCTAAAACAGAGGTGGCCTTGGTGGCTTGGTAGGGATCTCAGGGTAGTGAGATGGCGGTGGGGCGGTGTGGGCTCTGTGCTTAGCAGGGAGTATGTTTGGGTTTCTCTCTCTGTGTCCCTCCCCCTGTTCAACGTTGCACATTCTCTCTCTAAAATAAATAAATCTTAGGGGCGCCTGGGTGGCTCACAGTCATTAAGCATCTACCTTTGGCTCAGGTCATGATCTTGAGGTCCTGGGATAAAGCCTGGCATCGGGCTCAGCAGGAAGCCTGCTTCTCGCCTTCCTGCTCCCCCTGCTTGTGTTCCCTCTCTCACTATGCCTCTGTCAAATAAATAAATAAAATCTTAAAATAAATTAATTAAATCTTTTAAAAATATACCAAAAAACTGCTAAGCATACTAACTGACACAAATGAGCAAAATACAAAACTACCCCGAGGTGTTCACCTGAAAGGTTCATACTGCCTTAAAAGCCCAGGTGAATGAAGCTCAAAATTCAAAGAGAAGCCTGGGGCTTGCAAACATTTTCCTTGCCTTAATTACAAACTTTGGGAATTAGAACACATCTTAGCAATGGTTCTTTTTCTTCTATTAATTTATTCATTCCTCTTGGCAGACTTCTTTTCTACATTCTAGTTAGTGATTATCCAGAAAAACAGGAAACACTACCAACCAGAGATAACAAGGATCTGAACTATAATTAGTCAGAATTCATTCATTCAACCACTATTTACTGGGCACCTACCCCACCTAAGATAATATAGTACTTCCTAAGGGCTGAGGAGCTCAGTTTAGTTTGGAGAGGTAAGAGTACAAAAAGATAGACAAACCAACTAATTAGCACTGTTAGGTACAGAAAAGGTGCTATGGTGCAATGGGAATTGAGAAGAAAAGAACTCCTGGCTGTGGGAAGCCTAAGAGACTGTATGAAGACAGTGGCATCTGAGATGGGAAAGTCATGGCCGTGTGACAATGCGGGGAGAAGCAGGGCATTACCACGTGCAGGGAACAAGGGCACAGAGAGGACAGTAGCTTCAGTTTAACTCTTCTGTAGGTACTATGAGGGGAGTAATGTGAGCTAAGATTGATAGCTGATTCGAATACTGAGCAAATCAGTTTGGCTCTTCTTTGGAAGACAATGGAGATTCACTACAGTTATTTTTATTGAGGAGAGGCACAGTGATGCTAACCTAGCTGCTGTGTACACAAGAGGAATTCTAGTGGTAGATGGTTTGCGGTGACGTTAAACACAAGCAAGAGCCTGGGAGAAAGATTCTGAAGGACTTAGCAGAGGAGAGAAATAGCAGCAATGGGAAAACACGAATATAAGATTGGAGAGAAGTAAATGTGATGCAAAGCAAGGGAAGATTTGAATGGTTCATATTTTAAGCTTGGTCAGTGGGCAAGACTCCAAAGGAAACTGCAATTATACCATAAGCTAACCCCTTGAAGCACAAAGTCCCAGACCATCTTGTTTGACAGAGGAGCCAGAATTACTGAATGGTGGAGCTAGAAGGTATATCATAGATCACAATATTTCAACTCTCTCAATTTAAGGATAAATAAGTTAGGCCCAGGAAGGTTAACTGACTTCTGTTGTACTCAGCAAAACAGTGCCAGGACCAAGTGAAACCCAGACCACCCCGTCCAGGGACCTTCCCACGGAGTAAGCTGTTTCCTACTGGCCAATGTGTTCTAGGCTGGAAAGGCTGATGACTCTGACAACTATAAAAAACCCAACTCTATCACTCTCAACCAAGCCCTCGAATGCACCATTCTCCCTAAACAGAAAGAAATGCCTTCCCTCCTCCCTCCTGCCAAGTCACACTATAGGTCCTTTACATGAAAAACTTTCATCTATAAAATCTTCCTAGCTGGGCGCCTGGGTGGCTCAGTTGGTTAAGCAACTGCCTTCGGCTCAGGTCATGATCCCGGAGACCCGGGATCGAGTCCCACATCGGGCTCCCTGCTCAGCGGAAAGCCTGCTTCTCCCTCTCTCGGTCCCTCTGCTTGTGTTCCCTCTCTGGCTGTGTTTCTCTCTGTCAAATAAATAAAATCTTAAAAAAAAAAAAAATCTTTCTAGCTGATGCACGCCTGGGTGGCTTAGCCCATTATGCATCTGCCTTTGGCTCAAGTCATGATCCTAGGGTCCTAGGATGGAGCTCTACACTGGGGGCTGACCAGGAGCCTAATTCTCCCTCTGCCTGCCATTCTCCCTGCTTCTGCTCTCTCTCTCTCTGACAAATAATAAAATCTTCAAAAAATAAAATCTTCCTAGCTGAGTTCCATTTTGCTGGTTCCTCCAGCAACTCCTTTAATACTGTGTATGTTCACATACTGTTACACATTCCTGCTGGAGTTCTGTCCTCCTCATCAGTGTAAATTAAGGAGCACCAAGTGACTCTTGATTAAAGGAGCTATAAAGTCAGATGCTTCCTAGTGTTTTTAAATAAATGAAGCACCAAATTAAACTATGACAAAGGCCACATTTGAAGAGATAAGAACTGGGAAGGCTTTCCCAAGGACAAAGAAAAGTTTATCACAGATCTCTGTGGAGGTATGCCAGGATTCCTAAAAGCTGCAGGATAAATGTGGATTACTTTTATTCCATAGTAATTAATTTAAAACATTAATTTTATAAAACAGTCATATCACAGAGCAAAGTGTAAAATCTGAATTTTTATACTGCAACACCCCCCCCCAAAAGAAAAAGAAAATAATGTCACTCACACAGAACAGTTAAAGCTCTACCATGAATTTCCTTTCTTTTGTATCTCCTGCTTCCACTCACAGACATTCCCTTGGGTTTAGGTGGAAATGTTTGAAACGACTGTTTCCCTTTCTTTTTTTTTCTTAAATTTAATTTATGTAATTGACAGAGAAAAACACAGCCAGAGAGGGAACACAAGCAGGGGGAGTGAGAGAGGGAGAAGCAGGCTTCCCGCCGAGCAGGGAGCCTGATGCGGGACTCGATCCTGGGTATCCAGGATCATGACCTGAGCCAAAGGCAGTCGCTTAACCAACTGAGCCACCCAGGCGCCCCGACTGTTTCCCTTTCTATCAGGGTAACTTTCACTAGAGGAAAATTGTAGTTGTCCAGTTTAAACCTGTGATCTAATCTTCTGAAGAGGCAACAATAAAATACAGCAGTATTTACCTGGCAGATGCACAGTCAGACAGAGCATGTGAAAGTTCCTGGCATGTGTAGAAAGTACCAAGGATTCTCCCCAAACTGGAGAGGGTGATTAGAGAATCAAAGTCAGGACAGGCCTGTTCCTTAAGGATCTTCACACTAAAGACTGAGGATTTTACATGCTATCAAGTCTGGAGATGGAGACTGAAATGATCAGATCTCTATCTCAGAAAAAGAGTTATGAGAGCAGAATGCAGGATGACTGGGAGGGGCAGCAGAGGTGGGGGCCAGGGAGGCTGTGTCAGCATCACCTTGAACCTCAGGAGCCAAAACAGACTTACTGACACCAGAATCTGCATTTTAACAAGAGCTCCTTGATTCATATGCATCTACAGTCGGGAGGTGCTATTCTGGAAGATAAAAGGTAAGAGTCTGAGGTAAATAAAAAGCCGAGGTGGGAATAGAGAAGGGGAGGATTTGCAAAAATGTGGAAGATGAACTTAATGAACAAAAGACAGAAATGTTACTACCAAAAAAAATGAAATGCCATAGACCTAAAAAGCTCTAAAACACATAAGAAACCTCAAAAATGAATTTCTGACAGAAGGATGGAATTAAATCCTTACACTGTAATCCCAAACATACTCAAATGATTTATCTCAGGAACAGCTAAAGTCCCTTGTTTATCTAAAACCCTAGCATTAATGTATGATTATAATCAAATCATGCAGATAAAATGTGGTTATCAGTATCTATGGAATTTACAGTTCCTTCCTCAAGCTCTGAAGCCTGTTGAAAGAACTGAAGAATTAAATGTAATTCAGATATCCACACAAACCACTAAACAAACTACTCTAAATACAAGATTAGTGGGACGCCTGGGTGGCTCAGTTGGTTAAGCCACTGCCTTAGGCTCAGGTCATGATCCCGGAGACCCGGGATCGAGTCCCACATCGGGCTCCCTGCTGGGCGGGAAGCCTGCTTCTCCCTCTCTCGCTCCCCCTGCTTGTGTTCCCTCTCTCACTGTGTTTCTCTCTGTCAAATAAATAAAATCTTTAAAAAATAAATAAATAAATAAATACATACATACATACATACATACATACAAGATTAGTGGTGGGAAGATTGGGTCATTTGGTCCTTGGAGAAGAATGCCATTTCTGGCATTTAGAATGTGAGGACATAACATGAAACTTTTGGTTAAAATGTTCTCCAAACAATACCAACTGCCAAAATCCTTTTATTACCGCTCCCAGAGATCATCAAGTAGAATTACAGACACATTCGATTAAAGCAAGATGTTCAAGGACAAAATAAAAACAGATCTACAAAAGTTAAGACTGATATGGCCAAAAGATAAGATGTCTTTAAACCCACATTCTACTTCCATTAGATTATGAATTTTCAAGTTTGAAGTTACTAACCTGTGACAGCAGAAATCAAAATGAGTAAGTCAACTTACAACTAGTAAGCGTAAGAACTGTTTACCTTAAAATACATGCCCCATAGCTGCATTATTAATTTATATAACAAATCTATATTTTCTTCAGTAAATCAAAGGTAAGTTTTTATTCCCTATCTGCATTTTAAAAAATTCCCATAGGTGTTGGGAGGCAGAAGACTGGATGGGAACACAAAATCAATACTGATGATCTAATTCTGGTGGATGTTATTTTCAGAGATGGTATCACTTATAAATGAATAAAGCGAAATACTTAATAGGCCAATGATGAGAATGTGTCATGAACCAAAAACAATGATTAGTAAAATCTGTAACTCTGAAATTTAAAAAGAAAAAGAAGGAAAGACAAAACTGTTTCACTGTATTTTCTGCCTGCCTTAGTAACCAGGTTTCACTGATGATTCAACTACAATTTTCTTAACATTATCAGCAGAAACCAGGGAATTATTAAATGTTCTTGTTCAATACTCAACTGTGATGGGAGAGGTGATTGAGGACTGGTAAAAAACAAAAAACAAACAAACAAAAAACACAAACTTCTCCCCAGTGAACCTAGGTTTGCTTTTCCTAGCACAACTGTGATCTAATGAGTTAGGAACTGAGGAAAGTGGTTACATAGAAAGGTAGAAAAACAGGGATGTTGGATCAGCTCTTTCAAGGAGAACTGAGAAGGCCTGAATTGCTCCCTGACACAAGTATTAAAAGGAACTCTATTATTTCCAAATAAAATTCAACACCTCGCCCTTGCCTACCATTTTACTCATGGAATACAGAAAATTCGTAAATCAATAAGTAAATGGGCCTCAAAATATAAAATTGCTTTTCAAATGTATTTCTATGACAAGCATGCTTCATAAATCAGCAGATATCTAGATAACCCATCAAAGAATAGGCAGGGCCATGATAACTTGTAAATTGACAAAATTATCAGTAAACTTTACCCCTCTAGTTCAGCAGAAGTAAAAATGCAGAACCGGTAGAGATTAGGTGATAAACCCCCTTGGAGAGCACAGTTCTCCCCTCACCTTCCTTTTAGTTACTGTTAACCCCAGCAGTTGGTACCAAATGGATAAACCAAAGCACACTAACACAGGCCTCAGTTTTCACCCTGTGGTGAAATAAAGATTAAGAATGGATGGAGGGCGCCTTGGTGGCTCAGTGGCTTAAAGCTGCCAGGTTATGATCTCAGGGTCCTGGGATAGAGGTCCAAGTCAGGCTCTCTGCTTGGTGGGGAGCCTGCTTCCTCTTCTCTCTGCCTATTTATGATCTCGCTCCATGTCAAATAAATAAATAAAATCTTAAAAAAAAAAATGTATGGAAAGACAGCAAAGAAGAAACGTTAACAGGAAAACAACTTTAAGCCTGCTGAAGAGAATTGGCTTAACAGTTAATGAATTTTCACTTTAATGGGTATAGTTTCACATTTGCAGGAAGAAAAAGTTCCGGAGCTCTGTTTCACAACAATGTGAATATACTTAACACTACTGAATTGTGCACTTAAAAATGGTTAAGGTGATGAGTTTTGTATTATGTTTCATACCACAGTTTAGGAAAAAATTGTCCCATTAAAAGCATCTACCACCAAGGATTCTGTAATGATTATACAAGGCAATGCTTATAAAAGCCAGTGGAGCCTGGTGCACAGTAAATATTCTACAACACATTAATATTACAATTGTTTCATCTTCCTTACAATTAAAGTTTGTTGATAAAAGAAGGGACTTAAGAGATGGAAAGTGGTCTTTTCAAAATTCAGAGGTTTCTGAATAGAAATTAAAATCCTTTTAATACATGGCCTACCATGTTCAGAAGCCAATAAAAAGCCAACAGTTCTCCAAAGAACTATTTGGAAACCCAGGTTATTCAAAGCTTTACTACTAGGGCTTCAAACCCAGAGCTCAGAGTAAGTCTTAGAAGTAGGTAATAAGGAATACCCCTCTAAAACCCCGCTCCCCACCCCACCCCCGTACTTTCTCTCCTCCCCTTTTGTATTTCCTTTTCACTGTGGGCACTGATCTGTGAGCACAGAAATCTGAACTTTGCCAAGATGCTCTGGGACAGAAGAGGAAGGGGGGTGGGTGGGGTGGGGGAGCAGAGGACTCGGCAGATCAGCACAGAGAAGGGAGACCCAGTCCTACTGCTCCTCTGTAGCTTCAGAGAGTAGCTGGAGGGAGTAACAGGATTTGTCCTCTTTGCAGCTGGCGTCACAGCTCATTAGGGACAAGTCTGTTTAACATCTTTCTATGGCCTCCACCCTCAAGAACAGGCAGTGGCTGCTGCACTGGGAACTGAGAAAGGTGAACAGCTCCAAACTCTGATTGGCAATGAGAGAGAAATAGGGCCTTTAGCATACATCGTGGAAAAACGTTTATTTACAATTCTTTACTTTAAAAAGTCCCATGTGCCTAGTAAACAAAGATAATTTCCAGACTGGAGACAGTCAAATGACACAGAAAGAATATTCCTAATTCCTTTAATGTATAACAACTACCTACTTAGCGCCTTTTCTTAAGTAACACTGGAGGTAGCTTTTTATGGTTTGACATGCTTCTAATCTCCAGAAATTTTCTTTAATCTTTTGCTAAAGAAAGTGGTATAGAGAAAGAAACTTTCTTTTCTTCAGCTTCTAAGTAAGGATCAAGATCACAGATTTGTACTACTGCCATTCAGGCAGAATAATTCTTCTGAGTTTAAGGAGGGGAAAAAGGGCCTCAAGATAAAAGAATCATATATGCTGTATTTGATTTTGGAAGACTACAAATGTTCCTGATTTGCACAAGAACCAACTGCAATGTAGTGTCTCAGTAAAAGATCGGAGCTTCTGTACAGGACCCAGAACCCCCCTAGCACAAAGGAGATGCAAAGCAGGCCTTCCTGAAGGACTAGCCCAGCTGCTTTCCAAGAGAGAATGCCTGGAGTGTGAGCTTAGAATACATGAAGAAATAAGCACACTAGCCTCCAGAAGGCACCCCTGACTTTGGCAGCTGATGCTTTCTAACTTGCTATAAATTAATTTAATCCCAAAGGCCTGCCCCATGCCAATTTAGACTGTAAAGTATAAATCAGCTCGAGTGGGTATAATGGTGAGGGACCTGAAGCTGGCTATTATAACACTTTCAGTTGGCCAAACGATTCATCCTGGAGTCCCCAAAGGCCAGCAGGTCTGTACTGCTGCTTGGCTGCAACCATACCATTCCTCTCAACCATCCGTGAAGCAGCTGTGTCACTGGCTATGCCGCTGGGCAACAGAAAGGAGACCAAAACAGCTTTTCCCCTCAAATGACTGCTACCCTAAAACACCACGTTAACTAGAAAATACTAATTATACCAATAAATGTGTACCTCAAGAAGAACATGATTTTCTAAAAATGCATACATTATCATAACTGGCTCCAGCAGCTTAAACAAACAAACAAACAAACAAAAAAGGCTCAGAAGTTTCGAGGATATTCTCCCAAAAGAAAATGCCCATGATTACATAAACAATTCCTGAGTACTGAAAAAGCTGGAAAGCTCCTCAGTCTGTTCTATGAGGCTGGAATACTGGACAAGCATAGCCATGCAGGCAAGAAATCTGGAAAAGCAGGTTCCTGACAGACCACAGACAACCTCAGATATCAGGTCAAGTAGTCTAGACTTCATCGCTTAGAACAAGGCTTTCCAACTAGGAAAGGTGTGTTCCTGAGGCTGCAGTGTGTGGCCAGAATAGAGAAAACTATCAGTATAAAAATGGCACAGCTTCTAGAGAGTCAGTTTTACTTTTTTTGTTGTTGTTTTCATTGTTTTACTTGTTAAGAAGATATTTTTAATGTAAACATTTGCATTAATTTAAAAGGGGACTTAAATCAGAGAATTTGTTTTTAAACAGTACTCGTTCTCTGTCATTAGGAGCTCACTACTGGATTAGTTCAGAGTTATTTTAGGTATTTTAGAGGAGCCATTAAAGAACAGGGAATGCATTTCACAGGGGCTGGGGAACAGGGGAGGGGGAAGCAAACCTGGAAGGTTATCTAGATGAGGTTTGTTTGTAAAATAGATTAGCAAGTGAGAAGATTCCTGATCTAGCCCAGGGAAGAAGTGATGGGGCCAACACTAGAAAGTTGTACAGGAGGAGGTGACAGGAGAGGATTTCAGAAGCAGAGTCAGTAAGATTTTGCAACTAATTTTATGTGGCTAAAAAAAAGGACACAGAAATTTTAGGTAACAACTTCTAATATTCCTTCTCCTGAAAGAATATTATGGTATTTTAAATGGATAAAGAGAATTAAGGACGATAAAGTTTGAAAAGTGATTGGAGGACGGGGCAGTGGGAAGAAACAATAAAGACTTAATATTCAAAATAAGGTCCTAGAAGCTTTAAAGTAGGAAATAACTGTAATGTCCTAAATCCTGTTGTTCCTATCTGATTATATCCTAATCTCTTATGTGAGAGTGGCAGAAATGTATACACACAGAAAAACTTAAAACTTTAATGTGTGCAGGGAGGTAGAGGTCCCTCTGAATCAATTAAATCAGTTGAACATATTATGGACATGTGACAGTGGGATGTCACATAGTGGAGAGGTATCCCTAGAATCTGAAGACATACTATGTGCCAGGTTTTGTGTTAAGTGGGGATGCAAAGAGGAGAGACAGTAAGAACCTACCTTCAAACAGCATAAAATCGAGAAGCGCTGGGGGGAGGGGGCAGACAAAAAATAAGTAATTTCCATTCAATGTGATGACTGGCACAGCAGAGTGCTGTGGAGATGAGCAAGCAAAATGCTGCTGTAAAGATTAATTAGCCAAGACTAAAAGATGAGCAGGATGCAGTCAGTTTACAGAGGGTGGCAGGAACAGTGAGGTTCTTTGTAAAAGGCAGGTTACCTCTAAGAATGAAATGCTAAAAATGAAAACTCAGTAATGACCTGTGCCCAAATCCCTGGTACTGCCTAGTGCATCCAGAGTAAGCAGTCACAGAATGTTCACAGAGATAACGCAAAGAAATTAGCTACTGGAACAACTAGTCTAAAACATTAAAACATTAATGTGTGTGGGATGCCTGGGTGGCTCAGTTGGTTAAGCATCTGCCTTCCACTCAGGTCATGATCTGCATAGGTCATGATCCCGGGGTCTCTCACATTGGGCTCCTTGCTCAGCAGGAAGCCTGTTTCTCCCTCTGCGTGCCGCACTCTATGACAAATATATAAATAAAATTAAATTTAAAAAAGATGAATGTGATTGAGGAGTTTCAGAAATGCCTGAAATCCAATCAAGAAATCTAAAAAGGCAAGACAAAACGAGGAATGACCAGAGTGTGATTAAAACCAAGAAAACAGCGTTGAAATCTTGTTGGGGGAATAAAAGGGATATTACAACAAAATGGAGATATGCCATCTATAATGGGAAAGAGGTCCCAAGAATTTGGCTGTGTTTATCCAGCCCAATCCTGAGGAAGAGACACTGATGATATTTGGTTGTGGGGCAGGAATATTTCATCAGATGCATAAGAACTTATCCCCTCAAGAATAATTCATTCTAAGGGGTGCCTTGGTGGCTCAGTCATTAGGCTTCTACCTTGGGCTCAACTCATGATCCCAGGGCCTGGGATCAAGCCCCACATCGGGCTCCCTGCTCGGCGAGAAACCTGCTTTTCCCTCTCCCATTCCCCCTGCTTGTGTTCCCTCTCTGGCTGAGTCTCTGTCGAACACATAAATAAAATCTTAAACAACAACAACAACTACAACAACAACTAATTCATTCTCTTTTGATTCTCAGCTCCTTGATTAGCAATAATTAGCAAGTGGGTCTTGGTGTTAGGAAGGTGGTGTGTGTCCAATGGCAGGTGTAAATATAATGATCACAGTAAGATACCTATAGAATTTTAAATAAACAAAATGCCATTCTGTGACTCTTGCCCTACTGAAATTATTAAGTTTTTGAACCTACAAAACCGAGGATGAGAAAGGGTCGTCTGAACGCACTCACAACAGAGCAAGACACAGATTATACAGAAATGAGTGCACAGCATGTTTAGAAAGGGAATACCTTAGAAGTGAAGTTGGCTAACAAACAGGTATGGTTTTGCTGGGCTGAGGCAAAGATTTTTCAGCAAACTTCTCTCAAAAAAAAAAAAAAAAAAAAAGATTTATCTTGAATGTAAATACTTACCAAGTCTCTTCCATTAAGACACTCACTCATTTTACTTATGCATAACAGAAATTAAGGAAGAAGACAGGAGCCTAAAACAACCTCAATCGATGGCAGTTTGGGATACTAACAGAGGTCATTTGATTGAGTTTATTTTACAAGGAGGCAAAAAAGCTTTCCAATAACTCAGTAATGCTCTGGGGGGATGTGCTCTCAATTCCAAGTGTTAAGTGTAATTATAAAAATCATGTTAATTAGAAATACTTGTGTTTATGTTATAATGATCATGAGCAACTACAGAGCAACCGAAAAACCAAACTAACCCTCTTAAGTGAATACCTAATTGTGATTTGGGTAAAATTTTCAGAAAACTTACTGAGAGCTGATTCAGAAACATTAAGATAGAAGCAAGGCTGAAAATGTACTTTTGAGTTCTTCAGAAGTAGTTCTTTTTTTCTTTTCCTTTTTTTAAGGATCTTACTATTTATTATCCCAATGAGCAGCAGGGAGCCTGCCTTGGGAATGGAGCCAGCTCTTGGGCCCTGATCCCAAGATCCTGAGATCATGACCTGAGCAGAAGGCAGACACTTAAATGACTGAGCCACCCCACCCAGGTGTCCCTCAAAAAATGGTTCTAATGATGATGAAGTCATTATTTCTGGAAATAATAATGGAAAAAGCAATTATTTCTAAATTTAAATTCAAATGTTTATGTAAAATCCCTAAGATAAATTTTCCAAATAGAACTTTCACTATTTCATTGCTGTTATTAAAAGTTTTCTACTGGGGCGCCTGGGTGGATCAGTTGGTTAAGCGACTGCCTTCGGCTCAAGTCATGATCTCAGAGACCCGGGATCGAGTCCCACATTGGGCTCCCTGCTTGGTGGGAAGCCTGCTTCTCCCTCTCTCACTCCCCCTGCTTGTGTTCCCCCTCTGGCTGTGTTTCTCTCCGTCAAATAAATAAAAGCTTTAAAAAAAAAAGTTTTCTACAATATTATAAGTCAATACTCCCAAACTTTCATTGAATCATAACACAAAGAAATGGGATACTGCCTAAGTTGAAACACCTATGGCAACTTATACATGTTAATACTATTCTGAAAGTGACTAAACCAGAATCATAACTCATGCTCTTTCCATCGAACCATACCAAAGGGAATCTCATCTCTTATAAAGGAAGAGACCATAAAAGTCTGAAAAGGGGAGCAGGCACGGAAAATAATATTTTACAATGACCCTATTTTTTCTAAAACATTGTCTAACTGGTTCATTAGTTACTTATTCAACTTCTACACAGATTAAGCATCACTACCTACACCCCACCCTTGTTACCTACCTCCCAACCAAAATCCCATTACATCCAAACAGGAGTACATATCCTTCTAGTTTACTGGGCCCCAATCTAGAAGGCATCTTTGTAACTTCCAGATCTATCCTACTCATCCTCCACATAAGAACTGTTGTCTTGTAAGTGATTAAGTCGAGTAATAAACAATCCAACGTGTTCCAACTAGGTTTTGTCAACATCTATAGTGGAAAATGTGAACTTTATGGCAGAAAGGATTTGAAAGGTAACAAGAAAAAACTGGTAAGCGTCCTTGAGTATTAGGTAGAAGACTTTGGATTTCATTGAAGAATTTGATACAAACAATTTGGAGGACAGAGGAATAATACAGATAGATTATGGATATAAAAAGGAAAGGGCAAAACCAAAAAAACGGGATTACCAACTGGTTCTAACAAAAATATGAGATCCACTGTAGAATATTACAAAATGCTGATGGCATTTATATGGACAAGAGACTGGTAGGTCCAAGGCAGACCAGGACAGCAAAAAAACAGAGTAAGACAAAAAACTATTGGAAAGCACTGGTTCATACACTGACGTAAGACTTTTATTCCTCAAAAGTGTAACAAGCCTAAAATACAAATGGTCACTGTCAAAATTAACTAAAATTGGGCCCTGGTGAAAGGAGTCCCAGAGCAAAGATACTCTCTGTCAAAGCTCTACTTTTCAAGTACATGGCAGCAGAGAGTTCACCAAGTGCAGTACATTCACTTTCCTGACAACTTAAGATGTGGGAATTTTAAGGGACGCCTAGGTGGCTCAGTCAGATAAGAGTCCAACTCTTGATTTCAGCTCAGGTTAAGATCTCAGGGTAGTGAAATTGAGCCCCCAAAATCTCTGTGCAAAATACTATCGCCAATATTAGAGGTGCAAACAAATCTTCATTCCCAACATTCAACTGTAACCAAATCAAATCTAAAGAATGGATTCTCAGCCTTCAACATACTGGATCTAAAAGCAGCATTTAAATTAGTTGATTATTTCCTCCATCTTATTAAAACCTTTGTCTCATCTTCAAAACACTCACCTAACTGGTATTCCTCTTCAATCTTCTTTGCTGATAATCGCCCTTTCTTGTCATACTCAACTGGCGAATACATCTGGGCAGGGCTCAGCCTGTGAACCTCTTCTCTTTACTGTCATTTTGGCCTACACACACTGCCTTCATGAGCTCATCTAGCCATGACCTTAGATACCATCCATTATGCTAATCACTTTCATTTGTACCTCCAGTCCTCTCTTCTGAGAATCCCCAAATCGGCTTATTCAACTGGGTATCTGTACCTAACATCACCACTGAGATTCAAACGACCATAAATGAACCCAACATAAAAACTGAATTTTTTATTTCACCTCTTTAAACCCGCTTCTACTCTGACATTCCCAACCTCAGTACATGGAGTCGACTTCTAGTTGTTCCGGAGGGAAACTGTCACCCTTGACTCTTCTCGTTTTCTCCCACTTCACATCCAATCCAGTAACAAATTGGTTGACTCTACCTTCACCTCAGATTTAGAAACCGTCCCCTCTTCTCACTACCTTCTCCACTACTTTTTGTCTAAGCATCAAGTATTTAATAGCATGCAAGCTCAACTACTAGCTTCTTTCCTTTTGTGTTCATATCAATAGCCAGTGAGCCCACTAAACTTGAGTCAGAACATGTCACTTCTGTGCAAAAGACTTCTTCAGAATAAAATCCAAGGTTTACACTACGGCCTTCACGACCTTCCCTAGTAATCCCTTCATTCTGACCCTCTATCATTTCTTCCTGCTCTCATTCTTGCTCACTCCCCTCAGCATACCAGCCTTTTATCTGTTCCTCATGGATCCTCAGAGTGCTCTTCCCTCTGACTGTAAGACTGCTATCCTGGTATCAGCATGGCTTACCCTTTTAGATCTTGCACATCCTCAGCATTCTCTAGGCCATTCACTATGCTTTATTTTTCTAATTTACTTATCACCTATTATATGCATTTATTTTCTTTCTTCCACTGCTACTATGTAAGTCCCTTGAGGAACTTTGTGACCACTTCCCCAAAATTGTTACCTGCCCATTATACTTAGAAATACCTTTTGGAAGACAGTATCCACAAGTCAAGATTCTTAACTTAAGGATACATCCCAATAAAAGTAGCCCTAAATCCTAGCTTTCATAAAGGATAACAACTAAAGATATGAAGATTGAGAAGCATGTTACAAAAATAAAGCACCTGAACATTTTATGATTACTCTGAAGTTTGATCTGAACAATTACCTAGCTCTGTCAAAATTATTACTCCAAAAATTAAGTCTGTAAGTATTCACTAATACAGCAAATACAGATGCTGGTTTTAGGAAGAATTAACAGCACCTATAGATTTAAGACACAAGCTATAGTGAAGCACTTCTTGGGGTCTAAGCAATGTTGGACAGCCGTAGGTGATGAATAAGAACTCTATTTTAAGTATTTGTAATTCCATGTATTCCTCTCCATCTCACTGCCACTACTCTAATACAGACAGTAGTCTCCCTAGACTGACCTACCATGCTGCCCTATTAAATATGCTCCAATTCAATTATTGTCATATCACTTATTTAGAAGTCTCCAAGACTCCCCACAATTCACCAAATTGAGCATGCACTCAAAGTCCTAAGCTTATCATTCAAAACCATTCTGAAAGGACCTCAATAATACACCTTTTCTTCCTTTTTTTTGCACTTTTTAAATTAACATATAATGTATTATTTGCTTCAGGGGTACACGTCCGTGAACCATCAGTTTTACACAATTCATAGCACTCACCATAGCACATACCCTCCCCAATGTCCATAACCCAGCCACCTATCCCTCCCACCCTCCTCCCCTCCAGCAACCCTCAGTTTGTTTCCTGAAATTAAGAGTCTCTTATGGTTTGTCTCCCTCCCTGGTCCCATCTTGTTTCATTTTTTCTGTCCCTACCTCCCATGATGCCTCACTCTGCTCAAATTACTCATATCAGAGAGATCATATGGTAATTATCTTTCTCTGACTTATTTCACTTAGCATAATACCCTCTAGTTCCATCCAAATCGTGGCAAATGGCAAGATTTTGTGGTTTTGATGGCGGCATAATATTCCATTGTGTATATATACAACATCTTCTTTATCCATTTATCTGTTGATGGACATCTAGGTTCTTTCCATAGTTTGGCTATTGTGGACGTTGCCACTATAAACATTCAGGTGCATGTGCCCCTTCGGATCACTACATTCATATCTTTAGGGTAAATACCCAGTAGTGCGATTGCTGGGTTGTAGGGTAGCTCTATTTTTAACTTTTTGAGAAACCTCCATTCTATTTTCCAGAGTGGCTACACCAGCTTACATTCCCACCAACAGAATACACCCTTTCTTTTTAAAAGATTATTTGTTTATTTGAGAGCGAGTAAGCGTGCACAGTGGGAGTGACAAGGAGAAGCAGACTCACTGCTGAGCAGAGCTTGACACAGGGTTCGATCCTAAGACCCCGAGACCATGACCTTAGCTGAAGGCAGATGCTTAACCAACTGAGCCACCCAGGCATCCCAATATACCTTTCAATATTCTTCCATTAAGCTAGGTATCTTGTGGAAAACTAGTTAAGTGTTTTAGAACCCTTCTTACTTACCAGATGTATCTAGATGTTACCTGAATGGTGTGTTAAGTACAGTCTTATTTAAGGCAGTTAAGCACAAGGCAATTCATTTCTTGGTGCTAAATAAATACCTGTTATTTTTCAGGAATGACGGGCACTTCCCAATCTTTATTCCTGCGGTTTTTTGCATGTTAGATTAAATGTCCTTCCTTTGGGGCTACCCAATCCAGTGACACGGGACAAACGGGACAAATGTGTCAAACATCTAGGAGGAAGGCTGCTTTTCTGCAGACCCTGCTGCAGAGGCTTGCTGTGAGAAAGTCTGGCCTCAGTTATAAGTCTGCCTGAGTCCCTAACAGATTTCTGCTGATTGGAGACTGCTAATTGCTTTCACCTGGACAAACTGGTCTATTGATAATGAATGGCCCCAAATTCCTGTACACAGGAGTTTCAAAAGAGAGACTGATTCTCTCAAAATATGGTAAATTAAAATGAGAGCCCTGACCCAAAACACAAAGTATGGAAGTATGGGAGAAGGTGGAGAGTATAGGAAGTATGCTATATTTATTTTTCTGCCTCAGGCACCCATCAGCTATGAGTGGTTAAAAAGAAAAGGGGATTGAAAAATACTATCTCAGGGCGCCTGGGTGGCTCAGTTGGTTAAGCGACTGCCTTCGGCTCAGGTCATGATCCCAGAGACCCGGGACAGAGCCCCAGGTCGAGCTCCCTGCTGGGCGGGAGGCCTGCTTCTCCCTTTCTCACTCCCACTGCGTGTGTTCCTTCTCTGGCTGTGTTTCTCACTGTCAAATAAACAAAATCTTAAAAATAAAAAAAAAATACTATCCAACAGAGAATATTTAAAAGACAAGCAAGGAAACCATGTTTCTTCAAAAACTCAACATTGTTTTAGGAGATTGGTGAGAACCAAAACTGATGTGGGGAAGTTATCTTGCAAGATAAGTTGCTTTGGAAGAAAAGAATAAACTCTGAACACATGTAGAAAAAATTTCCTCACTCATGCAGGATTAACTAAGACCTGCATAAACACAATTTTCTGTTTCTGCAGAGAAGTAACAAGGGGTACAGCACAGAAGCTCAGTTACTGGAAACACTGGGGAAAGCCCATCATGGTAATAGGTGTTTCTCTGATGTTGGGAATTAGGGAAGCAACAAACAGGTCTCCAGATCGTGGCAAAAGGCCAGCTAAGACAAAATCTAACCGGTCAACCAGATAGTGCTAGTTTTTGTGGAGATGAAAGAATGATAACACCAGAAAAGACCTAGAAATGATGACATCCTAGGCAGGAATGTTTGGTGCAAATATGAGAGGCTTTTCCCCAAACTGAAGTTAGGGTTTGTGGGAGAGAAAGATGGCTTGTGATATATAGGTGTAGCAATAATACAGACAAGTGTTTCAGACAGTGATTCAATTATCAGGCCATAGGTTAAGATATGAGGAGTGATGGGCATATGACTAGAGACCAAGAGACGCTCCATAAAATCTAAGCCTGTCTCTATTCAGACTTGTCAGTTAAAGTTTTATAGTTAAATGAAAGAGGGCAAAAACTCACTGGGCAAGGAACTAAACCCCCCAAATCAAAACACTTGATTGGGGAATAAATGAATCATGCATGAACAATCTTCACTCCCTCTCAAGGGTCCAAAATGAGGGAAGAAGAAACATCAGAGGAGACTCTAAATTACAAGTGTAAACAGGTCAGTGTTATAATAAATGAGGGGCCACTGAGGACACTAGATTGCGTTCTGCACTGGGGGAAGCGGGAATGTCTAAAACATAAATGAGTCTATAAAATGAATTCATGCTGACCTAAGTGACTTTGGAAATGACTGGGGTCTATAAGATTAAAAGGTGAAAGGCACTGTATGGAAGCCCTGTATTCTAGCTGATAAAACTGTTTCCCATGAGGCTATGGGCTAACAATTCTTACACTGCTTCATATGTATATTGGAACTGAACAATTAAACGAATGAATAGCAAATTTTGGGAACGAGGTTTCTCAATGTCGGAGACGGCATTTACAGATAAGCAAGGGGAAGAGGCCAGAATAATCCCTGGAGTAATGGTTTAGAGTTGGAAACTTCACTGTGAACTAACGTTTAGTCTTACTACAGAGATGGCTATAAAGAAGTATTTATGCATATGTATATACACAGGTTAGTATACCTGCATTGATCTCCTCACTCTGTCAGCTCAGAGGGCCAAGAGCAAAAATAACGCAGTAGCAAAGAGCATATCTACCACCCAAATCTTGATTTCTTTTTTTTAAAGATTTATTCATTCATTCATTCATTCATTCATTCATTTATTTGACAGAGAGAAACACAGCTAGAGAGGGAACACAAGCAGAGGGACAGAGAGAGGGAGAAGCAAGCTTCCCGCCGAGCAGGAATCCTGATGTAGGACTTGATCCCGGGTCTCCAGGATCATGACCTGAGCCGAAAGCAGCCGCTTAACCAACTGAGCCACCCAGGCGCTCCCAAATCTTGATTTCTAATACCATTTTCCAACAAAAGAAATCAGAGTTCCTTGGAGAAATGAGAGGTTTTAGGATTAGGGCAGGAAATGTACACTATGAGCCTGGCACATCTTTGAGTGTCTGAAAGTAATGAGACCAAACCAAAAGCACCCCACCCAACAAAAAGAGCTTCCAGGAGCCATCGCCAGAAAGTATGAAAGGTATAAAAATACATAAAATATATAAAAGTATAAAACAAAATATTTAGGGATTCAAACTTATGTAAAAAAAATTTTTTTAAAGATTTTATTTATTTGACAGAGAGAAACACAGCTAGAGAGGGAACACAAGCAGGGGGAGTGAGAGAGGGAGAAGCAGGTCCCCTCACAGAGCAGGGAGCCCAAATTCCGGGACTCTCATGGGATCATGAGTCCCAGGATCAGGACCTGAAGGCAGACGCTTAACGACTGAGCCACCCAGGCGCCCAGATATAAATTTTAAAAATAGTAAGTGAACCAAATAAAAATCCATATTGCTGGGGTATGATCTGTGGTTTATTTTTTTTTTTATTTTTTTTTATTTTTTTTTTTTAGTGGGGAAATCGCAGGGGTCAGCACATCCGGAGTGCAATGGATAAGCCTCGCCCTGGGAAAACCACCTTCGTGATCATGGTATCTCCCCTGCCAGGTAAGTATTGATCTGTGGTTTAATGGCGTATAACATGGAGGAGTAAAAGTTATTCCCTTCTTTCTTCACTTGAGTATTTGAGAGGGCTGAATGAAAAAGATAAATGAGCAAGCAGACTAACAGGGGTGAGGTGAAAACACAGCTTATAGAAACAACACCTAAGGAGATCTCGGCAAGGCATGGGTTACTGGGTAAATAGCATGCAGACTATCCCTATAGGCAAGAATAATCTCGGGTGAAGGAGAGAGTGATTTACCTGTGAACTAGTCCATGGACCTTCCTTGTATTAAACACGAAAATTATAAAACCACTGGGTCCCGGTGGCACAGGGTTTTCTTTCTTTGGGGTAAATCTGTTTCTTGTTTGGTTTGCATTTGTGCCATCAGGTAAAAACAGCCTGAGAAACAACTGAATAGCACACACCAAGTTGTTATTAGTGTAAATACCACTGATCCTTCATAAAGGCAACTTTAACAAATGTACATGCCCTGTTTAAGTTATTTAAAGTGTGAAATACTTCCTAAGAATTTGCTTCAAGAAAAGGGTTCATTAGGTTGCATATTTGCAAAACCCACATGATAAGTTAGGTTTCCTACACAATACTTTTGAAAAGTGTGGAGGGTGTACACAGGATTTTAGTCACGAAGATTAATAAAAGACTGAAAAGTCACAATCAAGAGACAGTGTTGGAATTACCCTCTAGTTGCTACACTGGATACTACTCAATTAAGGAGTTGTTTAATTAAGCCAATGAGACATTAACAAAAAAGAAGGGCAGGGGAGAGGCAGCTCTTTTTTTTTTTTTTTTTAAGTGGGCTCCATATCCAGTGTGGAGCCCAGCATGGGTCAAACTCATATGACCCTGAGATTAAGAACTGAGCCTAGCTCAAGGGTCGGGCATTTGACTGACCCACCCAGATGCTCCAGCAACTGTAATTACTGTGAGTGCATGCAAATTTTTTTTTTTAAGATTTTATTTATTTATTTTATAGAGAGAAACACAGCAAGAGAGGGAACACAAGTAGGGGAAGTGAGAAAGGGAGAAGTAGGCTTCCTGCTGAGCAGGGAGCCCAATGCGGGGCTCGATCCCAGGTGTCCGGGATCATGACCTGAGCCCAAAGCAGTCGCTTAACCAACTGAGCCACCCAGGCGCCCCTGCAATTTCTTTTTTTCTTTTCCCTAACTCCTCCATTTTTTTTCTGTACTTTTGGTAAGAAACTGCATCCCTGCTCTGAATCCTTTTTCTAAAATATAAACTCTAGATTGACAATGATTCAGGAATTTTTAGGAGTCTTGGTCATACCACTCTGCTGGATTTTAGCAATACTGGCAATATCCAACAGAAAACTGAAATGAAAACTGTACTTTTTAGAATCTGTGCTTAATTAATCTATGTTCTACCCTATCATATGACAGGGTTTGTTAAATGTAAAAACATCATCAGACCACACTCCTTAGTTTAGGGAAACACGTTTTTTTTTTTTTAAGCAATTTTAATTTTTTAAAAAATAAATGTTATTTGGTAGAGAGAGAGCGAGCGAGCCTATGCACATGAGCAGAGGGATGGGCAGAGGGAGAAACAGACTCTCCACTGAGCAGGGAGCCCATAATGGGGCTTGATCCCAGAACGCTGGGATCATGACCTGAGCTAAAAGCAGATGCTTAACAGACTGAGCCACCCAAGGGGCCCAGAAAACATGTTTCTAAGATAAATAAAATAGTTAAGTCTAGGTAGCATCCTTGGTCAGATGATTCATATACTTCTGTATACAAGAAAATGGAGAAGTAATCATGCCTACGGTGAGAGAGAGTGATTCTCTTTCTACTTTTTTCATGTTTACATTGATTTCTTTTAAAACTGATGGATGGTAATGCATAGTTTATGACATTTTGAGAAAGCTCCAGGTTACTATTATTCAAATATACTAGCTTTATCTGAGATTAAGAGCTTCTAAAAAGTGAGATGCTTTGTTCCTTTCAAAGGTGTTTTAAAACTAAGTACCCAAAATTGGATGAGTCAGATAATATGAACCATAAAAACAAGAAATCTGCTCCTTAATAAAAGAACATATGCAAACTACTACATCTTTTAAACAGTGCTTTCAAAGAATTTCTGGTAACAATAACCCTGTGGCTTTAATTCTGTGCATGATCAGGATGTGACTAAGACCTAAATAGGCTTTTTCCTTTTTTAAAAGCTTTTTATTCTGAAATAATTATTGACTTAAAGAAAGTTGCAAAGAAACTATACAGGGAGTTCCTGTGTACTCTTAACCCAGTTTCTTTCAATGGTTACATCTTGTGTAACTGCAGTTTAAGATCGATCCAAATCAGGAAACCGACATTGGTACCATTTCACTCACTACATTCAGTTAATCAGTTTTATATGCACTCATTTGTATACACTTATATCCACACATAGTGTTTTTCTCACTGCACAGTATTTCACAGTACTAGTTTATTTAACCACTTGCCAACTGAAGGTCATTGGAGTTACTTCGGATGGAAGACTGTAATAAAACTGCTACATATGTTCATGTATGACTTTTCTCTGAAATAAATATCCAAGATTGCAATGACCGGATCACATGGCAAATGTGTGTTTATATTCATTTTAAAGAAGTGTTTACTGAGCACTCAGGTGCAAAGCACTGTTCTGAGTGATGAGGACAGAGGAAACGAAATCCCTGCCCCTCATGGAACTTTTATGCTTCAGGGACTATGTCCTGGCCAAAAACAGGCTGCAGGTTAAAAACGAAAAAATTACAAAACTACAGAATTTTACAAATGAAATGGGATTACAAATGAACTACCCAAATATCACATGTAAGGAAAGAAAACTGGGCTAGATTCCAAGACCCATTAAGTACAGAAATGGCTAGACAAAGCAAACAAGATCAAACTAAAAAAAATTTTTTCAAGGTTTCATTTATTTTTGAGAGCGTGTCAGCACAAGTGCAGGGGGGGCGAGGGGGCAGAGGGTGAAACAGACTCCCCACTGAGCAGGGAGCCCAATGCAGGGCTCCATTTCAGCCTAAACTGAAGGCAGACGCAAATCTGTGCCACCCAGGTGCCCCAAAATCAAACTAAAAATTGATGATTATAAATTCTAATTAAGTAACAATCAGATAGGGAGCAAATGGTATTACAAGGATTAAACCCATAAACATGCATTATATAAACTGTTATATTACTCTTATACCAACACTGTGTTAGGAAATAAAATTTTTTTTAAGATTTTATTTATTTATTTGACAGAGAGAAACACAGCTAGAGAGGGAACACAAGCAGAGGGACTGAGAGAGGGAGAAGTAAGCTTCCTGCTGAGCGGGAAGCCCAATGTGGGGCTCGATCCTCAGACTCCGGGATCATGACCTGAGCCGAAGGCAGTCGCTTAACCAACTGAGCGACCCAGGCGTCCCGTTTTAGAAAATTTTTGCTTGTTCTTTTACATGGAAAAGTACCACTTAAAATCTGCTTTCCATATTGTGGTAACAGCACGCACCTCAGATGTAGAGGAGTAAAAGTTATCTGTATCTATAACTGTGATATTTTTGTTAGTATTTATTGTAAGATTAGAATTTAATTCAGCTTATATCCATATTGCTGTCAATAATAAGTTTACTTCCCCCCCAAGGCTAAGACAGAACAAACTGATAGAGAGTTTGTATCATTAGCTGAAGACAGTACTTGAAAGGCTGTTATTTTGGTTTTAATATGGGACATTTCAAAAACTTTCCTAAGGAAAATAGGAATTTCTCTATACTTTTTAACACACAAGAGCCATATTTTCTGGACTATAAAAAAGAAATTTGTAGTTTTCACTGTGAACAACCAATTATGAACATAACTGACTTTAAGGACTCCTTGTGGATCAAAAGTCAATCTGCAAACAAACAAACAAATCTGCACTACTTTGCCTTAAGTTTTAAGTAACAAAATATTAGGATACTAAAAAATAAAACACTTAAAAAAAAAACAAATTGATTCCAATGAATTTAATGTTCTATATTGCCATGGTTCACCACCTAGGAGAATGTCTGAGTAGCATCTGAAAAAGAAAAGAGAAACTAGAATGCTCAGAAAATACAGCATATTATAAAACCATAATAAAAGTGTGATTTAAAAAAGTATAACATTGGCATTATATAAAGTGGAAGAGAGTAGAAAATTTAAAAGCAAATTCAGCTATATATAAAAATTTAGAGTTCAAGTGGTATTTTTTATCCATGGTAAATGGTAGACATTCAATGCACTGCAATAATTGGTTAAAAATTTAGGGCGAGGGTTTTGATTTCTACCATATATCACGGGGATTAAAAAGTTAAATACTTAAAATACCAACCATGAGAACTAGAAGAAAATATGAGTAATCACATAAGGTAATGTAGGGAAATGCAATAAGATTGCTGAATAATACTAACAGCTCACCCAAATTAGTGGTGACAAACTGAAGCAAGATCAGTTATCAGTTAAGTGTGTGTATGTGTATGTGTAATCATTTTTGTTGCAGTTCGGCCACATTCAGTTTTGCAGCAAATCCAGACATATACGGAGTAAGAAGAGTTGGTTTTAGCCAAGACTAGACAGAAGTGTAAGAGAAAGAAACAACAACAAAAAAATTGTGGCATGCTGATTGTAACATGCATCCATTCCTCCCAAATTATCCTTGCCTCCTGGTATTGAAGCTCTGTATCACACTCTCCTTGAATGTGAGCAGCATTTGTGACTTGCTCCTAATCAACAAAATAAAGCAATGGTCACAAAATGTCACTTCTGTGACTACATTCGCATTGTTCTGTCTTGTGGAGAGACTCTCTTGCTAGATGACCTGGATAAAGTGAGCAGCTGTGTTAGAAGGCTCATGAGGTGAGGAACTGAGGGGCAGCCTCTGACCAGCAAAAACCTGAGGCCTTCAGGGAGCCTGGCTGGCTCAGGTGGTAGAGCATGCAACTCTTGCTCTTGGGGTTGTAAGTTTGAGCCCCATGCTGGGCACAGAGTTAACTTAAAAAGGTGAAAAATCAGTGCATGTATAATCCTGGGGAGATGAAGACTGACAGAGTAAACTGGTAATTGTCAGAGATGGAGATTTTACCATTGCTGGGTTGAGGCTTTTTCTCATTGTGTCCTACTTAGAAGTATTAATACATACTTGTACAGTCTTCTCAGGGACTATAGACCTATTTTTTCCTGCTGACTCAGGCCTACCCAGGTATGTGGTGCTGGAGGGTCCATTTCTCAGTCCAACTGTTTATTCATGAGATCCCACATGGTAATCTCTGACCTGGAGGATGAACATGTGAATGAATGGCTAAAGCAGAAAAAAGTTCAATGGAAGAGGGAAGGGCTAGGAACGGAGAGCTAAAGTATTACAGATAGTGTGACATAACCAAGATTTAGATCAGGAGCATGACTGTGAACTAAATCTTCGAGTGACAAGAAGGTTTATAACAAGGAAGGTATACAGAGGACTGTAAGAAAAACAAGCAGTGATCATGAGGGGCACCTGGGTGGCTCAGTCGGTTAAGCATATGGCTCTTGATTTTGGCTCAGGTTAATAATCTCAAGGTTGTGAGATGGAGTCCTCCACCAGACTCTCCACTGGTCACGGAGTCTGCTTGGGACTCTCTCTCCCTCTCGCTCTGCCCCTCCCCCCAACTCTTTCCCCCTCTTTAAAAGGAAACAAAAAAAATCTTTGTTTAAAACAAACAAAACACAAAAAAATAGTGATCATGAATTCAAAACTTGGGGGTTTTAAAGAGGTAGAAGGTAGAAAGGCCTGGAAGTGACAATGAAGAATAAGTAAGATACCAACCCCAGTTCTAGGCCCAGGGGTAAGAGGGCTGTAGTAGTAAAAACAGCCACCACTGTGAGCTACATGATAGAACTAGTTTCAGAACCAAAAGTGTTAAAAACATTCAAAAGAAAACTAATGACGTAAAACATTTTGTTTACAACTGATGCTGGTGAGCTATAGAGGACACTGGGGCTGTTTCATCACTTAGGAAAGATGTAAATCCTGTTTCTTCACTGAAAAAGTTACTCTGGAAGAAATAGCTGAACTAGAGTATACTTAGTGTCACGGCTGGTTTATAATTTGGTAAAAGCTCCTTATCTTGCTCTAAACAGGGATCGTGCTTTGAGTAGCATTAGTCTAGGAGATGAGGGATGGCCTAGGAGTCTTAAAGTGACTGACACAAACATGAATAAAGGGTCAAAGAGACCAGTTCAAATTAGCCAACTGAACAGAGAGCAAGAGAGTTTTGAAGAAAAGGGTGGAAGTAGATCTTGCCCAGGAACATGGTAAAGTTCTAGGAACTCTCTCTTTTCTTCTCCTAGTGTAAATACAGAGACAGGAAAAGGGGAGGACTATTTAGCATCCTTGGCTCTCTAAATTATTTGTTAGTAGCACTCTCCAGTTATTGTTAAAACCAAATCATGCTCCCCAATGGGTAGCAGTACCATATGCTTTTAAGGACCCCAAGGGAGTGGGGATCATCTTTCCTTTGCATTTAAGGATAAACAAATGAGTGCAAATTTAAACATCAATAGAAAAGATCACCTTTAGCATGGAGATATTATAGAATTATAAATAACAAGGGGAAAGGATAATTATTTTATTAAAGATACATGGTTAATATAGGGCTACAGGTTACAACTTTTATTTTTTCAAAGATTATATTTATTTATGAGAGAGAGAGAGATGAGCAGGTGTGTGTGTGGGGAGAAGCAGGCTCCCCACTGAGCAGGAAGCCCGATGCAGGTCTCAATCACAGGACCCCGACATCATGACCTGGGCCAAAGGCAGATGCTTAACCAAATGAGCCACCCACGTGCCCCAGGTAAACACTTTTTAAAAAAATTTTGAGATTTTCAGGGTGCCTGGGTGGCTCAGTTGGTTAAGTATCTGGTGTCGGCTCAGATCATGATCCCAGGGTCCTGGGATCAAGCCCCACGTAGTTGGGCGACCTACTCACTGAGGAATCTGCTTCTCCCACTTCTTCTGCCCTTTACTCCACTCGTGCTCTCTCTCAAATAGAATCTAAAAAGTTTTATATTTTCCAAAATTTAAAAACTAATCATAAATCATTCTGGACCAGCTATCTATTGCTGTTTAACACTGTACCATAAAACTTACTGGCTTAAAATAATAAGAAACATGAATTATTTCACACAGTTTTAAGGGATCAAGAATTTGGGGCAGTCTGGCATGGACTATTCTAGGTTAGGGTCCTTCATAAGCTTGTCGTCAGATGTTGGCTAGGGTTTCAGTCATTTGAAGGACTGCCAGGCTGGGGAATCCACATTTCCAAGGTGGCTAGTAGGCTGATGGTGACGGTTGGCTATAGTCAGTTCCTCTTCACAGGAGTCTCTCCACAAAGCTGCCTGAGCATCCTCACACTACGTGATCATTACTCACAACACATGATCCCAGAAACCAAGGAAGAAGTCATAACATCCTTTATATCCTACCCCTGGAAGTAAACACACTGTCCCTTCCATAGAATTTTATATGTTAGATAGGTGGTCCTGATTTGGAGTGGAAGGGAACAAGGACCATTGGGGAACATCTTGGATGCTGGTTTTCTATACTTTTCTTTTCTTTTCTTTTTAAGATTTTATTTATTTGACAGAGAGAAACACAGCCAGAGAGGGAACACAAGCAGGGGGACTGAGAGAAGGAGAAGCAGGCTTCCCGCCGAGCAGGGAGCCTGATGTGGGACCAGATCCCGGATCTCCAGGATCATGACCTTGGCCGAAGGCAGTCGCTTAACCAACTGAGCCACTCAGGCGCCCCATGGTTTTCTTTACTTTTCTACGCAGAAGCTATTAAAAGCCACTAATGGTAAGTTTGTCTCTCAAATCCAGCAGCAACATCAAATTGTTTGCACCTCTTCTCAAATCATAGCTTAACTCTGCCCGAATGCCTTGCAGAAAACGCTTGGGTGGGGGTGGGGCGGGGACAGCCAATTTTTAGGAATTTCATAAGCTCCATGTGTCAACACTTTTTTCTTAGTTGATAAAAGTAGCCCCAGCCCCTCAACAAAAACAGTAAAGTTAAAAAAAAAAACAAAAAACAAAAAACCTACACAAGTGTATTACCTGTTGACCAGACTTTCAGCATTCTTATTCTTCAAACTAAAAAGAAGCTAGGAATTTCACTCAAATTCTTATTTACCTAGCAATAAGAAAACACAACAGAAGTTGGCCTTTTCTGAGAGCATAAAAAACTTAAGTATAAACTTTCTATTTTTTCCATTTAAAATGTACTTCACACATTGGTACAAAATATCAAAAGTAGAGTGCTTCAATTGATGACAGTATTAGCAAACCCATATTGTGCTCTTACTATGGGGCAAAAACGGCGCTCAACTCTACATGCATTATCTCAATTTGTGCACTCTAAAAATAAGGTAAAAGAAAAAACAGATATCCACCTGAGGTCACAGTGCTATTAAGCCGGAACTTAACAAGCCTGATTCCTGGTACCTACGTGTGTGTACTTAATGCCAAACCTGTATTAGCAAATTAGAGAACAGCATATAGATCTCACAGATAGGCTCAGCTTCCACAATTCTGAGGATGTAAAATTTCATGTAGACCAAAAAAGTTACCAAAATTTAGATTCATATCAAGCACACGTTTCTAAAACCAAAATGTAATTCTTACGCCAGTCATCTCTATCCTTTCTAGGAAGGAGAATGTAGAGTTGATGTATCCGTTTTTTATACAATAAACTATTCTAAATGAAAAAGTGGATAATATAGTACTTTTATGTCACAAGCATTCTCATAAGTGGTACCACTCGTTTAAAGATAAACTGGCAACATTTGTTAAATTTTCAAATGTACATACCACTTTCATAAATATGTTCATACATACTTTTATAATCAGCATGAAAAGACCTATATATTCACCAAGAGCAGAATTACTATATATCCATACAATGTACTACAAAGTACTATATGGAGGTAGAGGGAAAATTTCTATATTTATTGTTTCAATAAACATTGAAAGAACATTTTGTTCTTTAACTTTATTTTGTTCAATAAACATTGAAGAAACATTTGTGTCTACTCCATTTCACAAATAGGAAACTGACACGTGGCAAATGGGGAAAGATACTCTGCTTTCATAAAACTAATGAACAACTGGAGTTTTAGACCAGAGACATAATTTTAGGAAACTTCAGAGTTTCAGGTGTTCTTTTTTTTTAAAGATTTTATTTATTTGACAGAGAGAAACACAGCCAGAGAGGGAACACAAGAAGCGGGAATGAGAGAGGGAGAAGCAGGCTTCCCACAGAGCAGGGAGCCTGATGTGGGACTTGATTCGTGACCTGAGCCGAAGGCAGTCGCTTAACCAACTGAGCCACCCAAGCGCCTCTGAGAATGGGGTGTTCTTAAAGCTCTGAGAAAGAATGAGACTACACAGGGAGGGAGTGAAACAGAAAAGACAGCCCTCCATCACAAATTTGTAAATTCTTTTAAAAACTTAAGACTTTATATCCAACTTCCTATACAATAACCAATGTATAATAATATCTCAAATTTAATATTTTTCAAAACAATACAGATAGCATCCATCCCACAAATATTCCTCCCTGAGCCTTGCCCATAAAGGCTACTGTTACCTCCATTCTCTCAGATGCTCAAGGACAAAATCTTTAAGTATCATCCTCAACTCTTCTCTCTCACATCCACATCCAATCAACCAGAAATACGATGCCTCTACCTTTGAAAGATCAAACACCTCATTGATTCTCACTACCTCTATCTACACCATCTAGTTTTCTTTTTCCTCTCCCTCTTAGGCCTAAGATTTATAAAAAGGATCTTTAGAGAGATATCCTGGTACAGGGCATCCTGTTATACCGAGCCTCTCTGGTATAAGGGATCCATTTAAATGACTGCCATCATGGTCAGAATAAAATTCAAACTTACATCAAAAAAGATCTTAGAAGATTGTGGCCTTCCCACAATTTCAGGTCTTAACTCCAACTATTTCCCCTTGGCTTACATCAGGCCCAGTGGACTCACTGTTAGTTCACTAACATGCGAAGCTTACACCTGGCCTTAGGGCCTTGTTTCCTCAACCCAAAACCCTCCATTTTCTACAGGTTTTCGCATTACCAACTCTCCTTCTTCCAGAACTATTCAAAAGACAGAAATGAACTGCCACACTGTTATATACACGAAGGGTAGGAACTCTTATTTCATTGTTGTATCCCTACTATCTATTTTTATGGAAATAATCAGGGGAACATGAGATTAACTGAAAAAGTAAGTCTCGATGAGATGACATTTAATCTGAGACCTAAAGAATGTGAAGCAGCCAGCATAAAAAAAGTATTAGAAAGAGTTTTCCAGGCAAATGAAACTATAGTTGAAAAGCTCTAACTTTTAACAGTCTGAGGGAGTCCTGGAGGCATTAGTGTGAGTAAATCCAATGAAATGCAGTTTGATGAAACAGGCCAGGGGAGAGATCATGTACGGCCTTAGAAAACTGAGACAGGAAGTCTCTATCTTCTTTGAAAAGAAATGGGAAAGCTTTTAAGCTGAAAAATGCACGATCTGAATGTATTTTAAAACTACTCAGGCTGGGAGGATGGGCAAGATGACAGAGGAGTAGGAAACCTAAACATCATTGGGTCCCAGGTGTTCAGCTAGACAGTTACCAAACCATTCTGAACACCTAACAACAGGAGATTGGAGAGAAGAGCGACAATTCTAGAAACAGAAAAATGACCACTTTCTGAAAGGTAGGTCATGAGCAGAAGTAAATCCAAGTCAATATATGGGATGATGGAGGGGGAGGGGCGCTCCTGGCAAGTGGTAGAACAGCAGAACACAAAATCAGAACTTTTGGAAGTCTGCTCCACAAAGGGTTGTTGCTCCAGAGGCTGGAGGTGGGGGGTAAGGAGGCCTTGTGGGGAAAGTGGGGTCACAAAAACACCAGGAGTATCTGAGTGTGGCAGAGCTCCCAGGTATCAAAGAGGGGAAGCCGGTTGCAGGAATGGAGCCGAGGAATGGGTTCTCAGCTCCAGGTTACCTTAAACTGTGATCCAAGGCACAGTTGGGCCTCTTCGAGCAGGGACCCCACAAGTGGCAGATCTGGGGAGATGCTCTCCTTCCTCGTCCAGGAGGAGTGGCGTGGGAGTATGCTGCATGAATCTGCTGGGTTGGGAGACTCCAAACGAGATCGTGTGCCATAGACAGAAACCATCGGTCAAAGGCCGGATGAGCACGGAGTGCAGCTGGAGGCCAGGGAGATGGGGGTGACTAACTGTTTTTCTCTGAGGAGCACTGAGGAGTGGGGCCCCGTCTCAACTCCTACGCGGCGAAGAAGTTGGGAGGCTGCCATCTTCATTCTCGTCCTCCAAAGATTTACGGAAAGCATTCAGGGAACAAAAGCTACTAAGAGCAAGACCGGGCTGATTACTTAGCCTGACCCCTGGTGAGGGTCGTGGAATTCCTATTCCAGAATCACTTCAACAGGCCCCTCCCCCAGAAGATCAGCCAAAAATCTGGCCAAGACCAAGTTCACCAATCAATGAGAACAGCGGAACTCCAGAACTAGGAGAACACAACACATAGAATTCATGGCTTTTTTCCCCACGATTCTATAGTCTTTCAAAGTTAAAATTTTTAATTTTATTTCTTTCTTACTCTATTTTTCTTAAATTTTTTCTAGGATCCTATTTTAACTTTTTAAACTATTTTATCTTATCAATACCGTTAAAATTTTTTTTTTAATTTTTCATTGTTATAGTATATTCTAGCCCTTCATTGAATGTAACCTTACCTTTTTGTATACAAATAGGTGCTTCTTTCTTTAAAATTTTGGGATATAAAACTTTGGGTGGCTCAGGTCATGATCTCAGGGTCCTGGGATCGAGCCCCACACTGGGCTCTCTGCTCAGCCAGGAGTCTGCTTACATATTCATATAGGTGCTTCTTTCTTTAAAATTTTGGGATACAGGGGCACCTGGGTGGCTCAGAGGGTTAAGCCTCTGCCTTTGGCTCTGGTCATGATCTCAAGGTCATGGGATTGAGCCCCACATTAGCTCTCTGCTCAGCGGGGACTCTGCCTACCTGTCATCTCTGTGTCAAATAAATAAATAAAATCTTTTTTTTTTTAAATGGGAGGATACAGTTTCTTCTAACAGATCAAAATATACCCTAAGTCTAGTGCATGGCTTTGTCTTAGTCTCCAGCACGATCACAATCTTTCCTCTTTTTTCAACCAACTTCTTATCAATTTGTTTTATTTTGCTTTTTTTTTAAAAGATATTATTTATTCATTTGACAGAGAATGACATAGCAAGAGAGGGAAGAGAAGCAGAAGGAGTGAGAGAAAGAAAAGAGAGAGAAGCAGGCTTCCCACCAAACAGGGAGCCTGATGCGGGACATGATCCCAGGACCCTAGGATCATGACCTGTGCCAAAGGTCACATAACTGAGCCCCTCAGGAGTCTATCAATTCCTTTTTTAAAATCTTTTTTAACTTTCATCTTTACAATCATATTCCATCCCTTCATTGTGTTTATTTATTTTTGTATATTTGTAAGTTTTTCTTTAGTTAAACTTTTGGAAGGCAGTTTCTTCTAACAGACCAAAATACACTCAATTTTTTAAATTTTTTATTATTTTTTTAAAGATTTTATTTATTTATTTGACAGAGAGAGAGAGATCACAAGTAGGCAGAGAGGCAGGCAGAGAGAGAGGAGGAAGCAGGCTCCCCGCTGAGCAGAGAGCCCGCCCGATATGGGCCTCGATCCCAGGACCCTGAGATCATGACCTGAGCCGAAGGCAGAGGCTTAACCCACTGAGCCACCCAGGCGCCCCCAAAATACAGTCAAAATCAAGTGTGTGGCTCTGTTGTATTCATCAGTCTAACATATATATATATATATATATATATATATATATATATATATATATATCTCCCCCCAGTTTCAGGTCTCTTCTGATTTGGCTAGTGTACATTTTTCTGGGGTCACTGCTACCCTGTTAATATTTTGTTCTCGCATTCATCTATTCTTATCTGGATAAAATGACAAGGTGGAAAAACTCAACCTCAAAAAAAGAATAAGAGGCAGTATCGATGGCTAGGGATCAATAGGGATATTAGTAAGATGTCAGAATGAGAGTTCAGAATGATGATTATCAAGGTGCTAGCTGGTCTCGAAAAAAAAAGGCATGGAAGATACTACAGAATCCCTTTCTGGAGAAATAAAAGAACTAATATCTAACCAAGTTGAAATCATAAAAGCTATTAGTGAGATGCAATAAAAAAACGGAGGCTCTTACTGCTAGGATAAATGAGGCAGAAGAGAGAATTAGTGATATAGAAGACCAAATGATGGAGAATAAAGAAGCTCAGAAAAAGAGAGACAAACAACTACTGGACCACTAGGGAAAATTCGAGAGATAAGTGATACCCTAAGATGAAGCAATATAGAGTACTCATGAAAAAAATTGAGGACTACACAAAGAAATGAAAAACTTTCCATGCTCATGAACTGGAAGAACATATATTGTGAAAATGTCTATGCTACCTAAAACAACATATACATTTAGGGCAATCCCTATCAAAATACCATCAATGTTTTTCAAAGAAATGGAACAAATAATCCTAAAATTTATATGGAACCAGAAAAGACCCCAAATAGCCAGAGGACACTGAAAAAGAAAACCAACGTTTGGTGGCATCACAATTCCATACTTCAAGCTCTATTACAAAGCTGTAATCATCAAGACAGTATAGAGTACTGGCACAAACATAGGCACATAGATCAATGGAACAGAACAGAGAGAGCAGAAATGGACCCTCAGCTCTATGGTCAAGGAATCTTCAACAAAGTAGGAAAGAAGGTCCAATGAAAAAAAAAGACAAGTCTCTTCAATAAATGGTGTTGGGAAAATTGGACAGCCACATGCAGAAGAATGAAACTGGACTCGTTCCTGACACCACACACAAAAATAGATTCAAAACGGATGAAAGTCCTCATTACAAGACAGGAATCCAACAAAATCCTTCAGGAGAGGGGTGCTTGGGTGGCTCAGTCCTTGAATGTCTGTCTTGGACTCAGGTCATGATCCCGGAGTCCCAGGATCCAGTCCCGCATTGGGCTCCGGGTTCGGCGGGAAGCTTGCTTCTTTCTCTCTCACTCCCACTGCTTGTGTTCCCTCTCCAGCTTTGTTTTTCTCTGTCAAATAAATAAATAAAATCTATAAAATTAAAAAAAATAATCCTTGAGGAGAACACAGGCAGCAACCTCTTCAATCTCAGCCGCAGCAACTTTTTCCTAGAACGGCTGCCAAAGGCAAGGGAAGCAAGGGCAAAAATGAACTCCTGAGACTTCATCAAGATAAAAATCTTTTACACAACAAAGGAAACAGTCAACAGAACCAAAAGAAAACCCACAAAATGGGAGAAGATATTTGCAAATGACATATCAGATAAAGGGCTAGTATCCAAAATCTATAAAGAACTTATCAAATTCAAGACCCAAAGAAAAAACAATCAAGAGATAGGCAGATGACATGTTCAAAAAATCCTGCTCCGTATTGTTCTCATTTCTTAAAAGCAGATTAATGCTTCTCACACAAGTCTCGGCATCTGAAGATACCATCAATTTATTCATGTTCATTAATCCTGGATGGTGTTGAAGAGGCAGTGCTGAGACATGATCCCTTGTCTTACTGCAGTATGGCTATGTACAGGGATAACTGAAATGAAGTACCACCAGGAGAAGTGTGGCTCTAGACTGCTATGACTGACACGGCAGGCAAGGAAAACCTACCAAGCCCACTGCAACAGTCCAGGCAAAAGATGCTTACATCTTAGACAAGATGTTAGAAAGTAAGAAAGGGTTACTAAATAAATCTGTGAGACTATGAAAAATGGAGAACTAAGGAAAACTAAAATTCTGTCAGCTAGATAAATGGTAGTGTCAGTTCAATCCAGGGGAACCAGTGGAATAGTAGGCTTGAGAGTTTTAGAGAAAACGAATTCACTGGTTAAGCATGTTGAGTCTGAAGTATCTGAAGAACTAACAGGTGAGGGCAGCTGTAAGGAGTGTAGAGCACAGGGGAGGAGTTTATCTTCAAGCAGTTGTCTTTTGTTAAAATTTCAGAGACTTTAACACCCTGGACAGGAAAGAGAATGTATTAACATTTAAATGGTGGGTCAAAGAAAAGGAATTCGAAAAGGAGAAAAGGCAGGCTGAAGTGGGGTTAGTAGAAGAAGCCAGCCAGGATGGATGGACTGAAAAAGTTTTACAGAGTTCAACAGGAAAAGCAACTGATTTGAAGTCAACAGTCCTAGAAAAGAGCTGACTCGTGCTAGAAGCAATGGATATATGGGCAGAAGATCAACATTAGAACTACTTAGTTCCAAAGTATAAATATATTATTAATAACATCAAGCTGTCCCTTATTGAAAACCTACTATGTACAAGGCACTTGTGTGGATCTTTACACTATTTCATTTAATCCTCAGCAATACCAAAAATAACTGTATTTTATAGTTGCAAAATAGACATTCATCAGGACAAACTAAAGGTCACACAGCTAGTAAATGGAGAAACTGACCACTGTTTGAGTTGCCTTCTCATTATACCAGTTCCTGGTATATAAACACATCATATACAATTTTACTAATTACCTTTTAAAAATTTAATTTAATAAAAATTAAAACAAAGTTGGATAGTACATTAACTAGTTATATAATCTAACTTAACTTTTCATACTACTACACCTCAAATGTTTAATTATTTGCCAAAAGTTATCATGTCTAGCCAGTTTTCTTAGTCATGAATATGTACTATCTCTTGTCTTTTGACCTGATTACATACAGCAAAAGTTTAACTATGAACTGATTTGATATGAAAATAAAGTTTCAACCAAAATACAGATGTTGTTGCACAACCTACTCATTTCCGACCTATTTTTGGACTCTTTCCCAGGAGATAATTTATAAGAATAGTATAAATCAACTCCCCAAAATTAAAACTCCTGAGGCTCCTGGGTGGCTCAATAGTTAAGCTTCTGCCTTTGGCTCAGGTCATAATCCCGGAGTCCAGGGATCAAGCCCCGCATGGAGCTCCCGGCTAAGCAGAAAGCCTGCTTCTCCCTCTCTCACTCATACTGCTTGTGTTCCCTGTCTAGCTGTGTCTGTCAAATAAATAAAATCTTAAAAAATAATAATTAAATTAAATTAAAACTCTCAGAAAATAAGCTATCCAGAATGCTCTTAAAACATTAGGATATAATTTTTCTGATGATGGATCTGTATCTGTTCTCTATTTGCACGTGTGGCTAATTACACACTTGAAATGTGGCTACTGTGACTGAAGAAGTAATTTTAAAATTGTATTTGATTTTAAGTAATGTAAATTTACATAGCCACATGTAGCTAGTGGCTACTATACTGAACAGTGTAGCTCTGGAACAATGGTTCTCAACCTTGCCTGTGCAATAAGACCACACAGGAGAACTTTCTAAAACTTAATGCTTGTCATTGGTTTTTATTTAGTCTCCAGAAATGGGATCCAAATAAAAATATTTTTTTTAACTCGGGTAATTCTTAAATATGGCCAAAGTAGTAACCCACTGCTCTAGAGGTTCTCAAACTTTTTTTTTTTTTTAAGATTTTATTTATTTGACAGAAAGAAACACAGCCAGAGAGGGAACACAAGCAGGGGGAGTGAGAGAGAGAGAGAAGCAGGGTTCCCGCCAAGCAGGGAGCCCGATGTAGGACTTGATCTGGGGTCTCCAGGATCATGACCTGAGCCGAAGGCAGTCGCTTAACCAACTGAGCCACCCAGGCGCCCCTAGAGGTTCTCAAACTTGAGTGCAGATAGAATCACTGGGAAACTTCTTAAAATACAGATTATGCAGTGTCTGGGTGGCTCAATCGGTTAAGTGTGCCATTTCTGATTTGTCTCTGGTTGTGAGATGGGGCCAACTCGGGCTCTCAGGCTTAGGATTCTCTCTCTACCCTCCTCTCTCTCCAAAAAAAATCACTTTTTCAACAAGAAATTCTGCCATATTCTTTTTCATCGCTTTTTCAACAAGAAATCCTGCCATATTCTTTTTCATCTTAAGTACGGACACTTGGCTATATTTGTTGGATATTCTTTTTAGTGTAGCTATCAGGTTACTGTCTGTATCATCATCCTAGGAAGTACTGCTACTATCCTGACATTATTAAAATACAGTAAATTCATGTGCCTTCTTACTGGAAGTTTTCACCAACTCTTTAATTTTATGTAGAAGGATAATTTCTCTTTCTAGTTTATTTCAGAGAATAGTTCTAAGCAGGATTTAGAGACATTATTACTATTTCTCGCTTTATATAGCTTCTATGGGAAATCTTATGGAAGTGATGATGGGAGTTCAAAGCTACTTTTAGGTACTCCTTACCAGCCTGACAACCTAAAAGACTTGCTTGTTCCTGTATCACCTGGTAGTTTAGACACCAGCTAAGAAATTAACACTATTTGTATTACTCAGCAACAATTTCACTGCCTGCAACCAACTATGGAAGTAAACTATGGAAGTAAAATGAGGAGAAACCAGCACCCGGGCCTGAAGAAGAGAATGGTTAACAGAATGTACTGGACTCTGCTCCATGGGAGAGGAGTGCACTGTTGGTTCTTATAACAACATCAGCAAAGAGTGTGTATGTGTGCTTGTAACGCAAGACAATCTTTTAGTAGATCATAAGAGAAGCGGGTAAACTACCTAAACCACCCTACCTTTAGTTATTAAATCTGATTTACTAACATTATGGTTTTTTGTTCTCTTTTATTCCACACTTCAAAATGATTTTCTAGTTTATATCCTTGTGGCTCAATCGATTTATACATTTATTTCTGTAGTCAGCTTCTCAGTGAAAAGCCTCTTATTTTAGGGGTTACACACCTAAATGGTGCCAAGGGAGGGTCAGGAACCCTGAAAAGGTGAAGCATGCTAAAGTAGGAAGACACTGGGAGAAGTGGGAAGTCAAGCAGGTCTCTGAAGAGAACAGAGGTGCAGAAAACTGCTAGACAGACCTGTGTCCCTGGGAGAAGACCTCCTTTACTGCTAAGCCAGGAAATGGAGGTACTGAAAAGTCCACTTCACCTATGATTTTCCCTCCTCTCTTCTTCTGGGTCAAAATCAGAAATAAGGAACACCTGGGTCTCAATATGATCTTTCCTCCCCACTCGTGCTTTTCTACCATCTGGACTAAGGCTCTCAGGGAATCTTTATAAGATTCCTGTTGATTAAAGGGACCTTTCCCTTTCTTTCTGAATCTTCCAAGATTAATTTCAAAAATTATAAACCATTTAAAATAGGATTACAGGGGCACCTGGCTAGCTCAGTATGTAGAGCATTTGACTCTTGATCCCGGGGTTCTGAGTTTGAGCCCCACACTAGGTGTAGAGACTACTTAAAAATAAAATCTTTTAAAATAAATAGGATAACAACTGCTAGCAAGTTGCAGCGAAGCAGAATTTTTTTCTTAAGATTTTATTTATTTATCTGAGATAGAAAGAGCAAGAAGGAGTGCCTGAGCGGGATGAAGGGTAAAGGGAGAAGCAGGCTTCCCTGTTGAGGAGGGAGGACCATGCGGGGCTTGATCCAGAGACCCTGGGATCCTGACCTGAGCCTAAGGCAGACACTTAACCGACTGAGCCACTCAGTGCCCCAAGTGGAATTAAAAACAAAAAAAACAAAAAAAACAAAAAAACAGTAAAAACACTAACAAATGGTAAAATAAGCATGTAAAACTAACCTAAAAGCATGCCAATTCTAACTTAATGTCCTACTTTTCTACCTGCTTTATTCATGTATTACAGATATCAGGATTTGTAGAATGGCTGGTAGGAGGCTTTGTTTGTTTTTAAAAAAAGCAAGCTAGGGGGAAAAAAAGCAAGCTAGATCAGAGCTCAGAGGCAGTATAAAAAATACATAGCACTAAGCAAGACTGGAGAGCAATTAAATGGCACCCAATCAAGAAATGCAAAAGAGTTTCTTTAATGAGAAAAAAGAAATTTCTCAAGTTATAACACATAAACAAACACACACATACACACCACTGAAAAAAATATCAGCAAAATCCTATAAACAACTATGATTCATTAAATCATTAAGCAAAAATGTTAATGATTCTACAGAATCATGTAAATCACTGTTATTATCTAGTAATTTTAAAAACACATTGTTTCTAACTTCTGTAAACAAATTCACACATGAAGACACGACTATCCTATGCAAAGAATAATTATCAAGTAATTACATATTAAAATCTCTTATCTAAAGTTTTACAATCAATATAGTACCAGCCCAAGAATAGACATGAATCAATAGAATGAACAGGTATGTATGTGCCTCATGGTAGTATTTCAAATCAGTAGAAAAAGATTAATAAATGGTCTGGTATGATTTGTTAATTATCTGGAAAATGTTAGGTTCCTATTTTATACCACATGTCAGAACAAAATTTCTATGGATTAAAGAAATTAATTAAAATCATAAAAACTAGTAACATTAAAATGAGAAAGGTCTTTATTAAGCCTTTCATCCAAAGAAATCTTGAAATGCCTGCTGCTAAACTGTAAAGTCAAATAGCCAGTAAGTAAAACATCGCATGAGAGGACAAATCGCTATGTGATATATAAAGAAGCTCCTTAAATCCAATATGAAAAAATTCCATACCCAAAAGAAAAATGCCAGGACAATCATAAAAAAAATGTGCTATGAGAGGCACCTGGGTGTCTCTGATGATTACGTGTCTGCCTTCAGCTTGGAGTCCTGGGATCAAGTCCTGGATTTGGGCTCCCTACTCAGAGGGGAGCCTGTTTCTCCCTCTCCTTCTCTTCTGCTCCCCCGACTTGTGCTCTCTCACTGTCAAATAAATAAATGAAATCCTTTTTAAAAAGATGCTATGATAAACACTGTAACTATTCATCATCACAAGTATTAATTTCATTTAAAAAAGTAAGTCTGTTTTTGTTTATTAAATGGCAAGATAGGGGCACCTGGGTGGCTCAGATGGTTAAGCGGCTACCTTCCGCTCAGGTAATGATCCCAGGGTTCTGGGATTGAGCCTGGTGTCGGCCCCCTGCTCAGTGGAGAGCCAGCTTCTCCCCCTCCCTCTGCCTGCTGCTCTGCCTTCTTGTGCTCTCACTCTATCTCTGTCAAATAAATAAAATCTTAAAAACAAATAAATAGGGGCGCCTGGGTAGCTCAAGGGGGTAAGCCTCTGCCTAAGGCTCAGGTCATGATCTCAGAGTCCTGGGATCAAGCACTACATCAGGCTCTCTGCTCAGCAGGGAGCCTTCTTCCCCTTCTCTCTCTGCTTGCCTCTCTGCTTACCTGTGATCTCTCTCTCTGTCAAATAAATAAAATAGTTTTATTTATAAATAAATAAATGGGCAAGATAGTAGCTCCTATTATTGACAGTTTCTCCCATATTTCTGAAATAAAAAAACGTTACTTTTATGAACAAAAATTATTAACATGAATACTGAGGTAGACTGTCTTAATATACTAAAAAGAACACTGGAAGTGTCATCAAAGAAGTTTGGGTTTAGCACCAAGTACTGCGGTGACCAGTGCTGTGACTTTATTAAGTCACTTTTGCCTTTCTTATATATGTTATCGCCCAAAGCCACAACATTTAACTATCACTCTTCTCTTTAGAATGCTCATGAAACCATTAAAGACATTAATTTAAGCAATATTTTAGATAAATATATGATAATTTGTGGCCAAGGGATCTATTCATCTTACATAAGGTGCTTATTAAAAATGCAAATTGAAAAAAAAATGCAAACAAAAATGCAAATTCAAAGTCTCCTACTGATATCTCATATGAGGCCCAGTGACCTGTACTTTTAACAAACTTCCCTCACCAGTGTTCACATGAACAAAGTAGACAGCATTAAAGGGGGACAAAGTTCTGAAATTTTACACAGAACTCATTCAAGTACAACATACTCTGTTTGGGGGGTTCTTTTTCCAACAGTCCTTCCCTCCTGTGTACAATTTTAAGGAGATCAGAGAAGTTCGATTCTAGGTAGAAGGCAAGGCGTTCACTGACAGTAAGGCCAACAGACCTGCCATCCTCTGTCTGCAGAGAAATAGATTTAGAGCATCTCTATTTTTTTTCCTTTTACTAGACAAAGTATAAGATGTTTAATCACAAGAGATGGCCTGGTGTGATATCCTCTTAGAACTTTTATTTTATACTTAAATATATTCTATAAATTTCTTGCCTCAAGGTGAGATGTCAGTCACCCCTCTGTAGTTTTGTTTCCTGAAGCACTGTAACCAAACAATTATCCATCATCTATCCTAATCTTGTTTCCATGTACAATTCTTCAACCTAGAAACAGACCGTCTATTATGACTGAAAAATAACCTATTCATAGAGCTGGGACTGAGGAATCTATCTAGCTTATCCTTTGGCAACATCCTCAAAAACAAGAACATTCACTCATTTAGAAAAGAGGGGGTGGTCACAGACTGAGACATAGTGACACCATTAAACCCTGGGTGAATCTCCCCAGGCAAATCTTCAAAAGAAAAATTTCATCACTTTCTACTACAAATAGTGGTAACTGGTTTAAAATAACCATATGGGAGCAAAATTACTATTTAATGAACTAAAATAAAATTCAGTCGCTTTGTGTATCAGGATTATATCTAAGTACACTATCATACTTGTACCTACCACTATATTCCTCATTTTTTGTTAGCAGGAAATGTCTAACTCATCGAAACTCCCAACAACAGCCAATACTTGCTACCTCAATGCACACCAATTTCAAGTTTTGACCTGATAACCTCCTGAGTAACAATGGAAATAGAAACAGAATTATCAACAGAGATATGTGATATTAATTTCTTGGACATAGAGTCACTGAATAAATATGCCAGAAAACAAAGAGAAGGCCATTAGAACGATTGTATAATTGTTATGTTGAGTAGGGTTATTTTTTCAAGGCTTATAGCAGAAGGCAGCAAAAGAAGACAAGAAGTGCATAAAAACCTACCCACTAAATCTTCTAAGCCCAGAAATTAGTGTTTGAGGAATAACAGAGGCTATAGCCATCCCGGGCTTCTGAATCCCAGATTGAGAAGGGAGCAGTAGGGTGGTAAAGAGATGGTATTAAATCTGTTGGGAGAGACAGGTGAAATAAAACTTTTCTTATTTTTCTTACAAATCTGCTATATAACAATCCCTTTCACGGATCCCAAGGAAAGCTACATTCTGTATAGGATCAGGTACCAGATGAATAATCAACAAAGAAGTTCAAAGGAATCAGGAGACAAAGATTATCAGCATGGTATATAAGGCAAAGTTTAAGGACAAATCTGGATTCAATTCAAATGTCAGCTCCATCAATATGCTAGCTGTATACTCTAGAGTCTTCATTTCTCTAAGGCACTTTCAGTCTTTTACTTGAAGTTTTTGCGCCATGAAAGTGGGGGAAAAGACTTCAATTTTTGTAGCCAACAGAGCAAACAGGAAAAGAAGTCAAAGATGCACAATAAAGATGGTACACCTTATGACACCAAGTTTGGGAGCGAGCAAGCCCACTGACGAACTGCTAGAACTGAAAAGCTTGAGTAACAGTGTCTGTTTTTTCTTTACAACCAAATGTTGTAGGAACACCTGGGTGGCTCAGCTGGTTAAGAGACTGTCTTCGGCTCAGGTCCTGACCCAGGATTGAGCCCCACATCAGGCTCCCTGCTCGGCAGGAAGCCTGCTTCTCCCTCTCTCATTCCCCCTGCTTGTGTTTCTTCTCTAGCTGTGTATCTCTCTGTCAAATAAATAAATAAAATCTTAAAAAAAAAAACCAAAAAACAACAAGGCAAGGATGTCTACTTTCACCACTTAGGTTGAACACAGTACTGGAAGTTCTAGCCACAGCAATTAGACAAAAATAAATAAATACATAATCAAAAGGCATTCAAACTGTAAAGGAAGAGAGAAAATTATTTCTGTTTACAGATGATACAATCTTCTAGGTAGAAAACTCTAAACACTGGGGTGCCTGGCACCTACCCTGGGCTCAGTTCATGATCCCAGCGTCCTGGGATATAACCCCATGTTGGGCTCAGCGTTCAGTATGGAGTATGCTTGCCCTCCCCTCCACCCCCCACTTGTGCTCTGTCTCTCTAATAAATATATAAATAAAAATAAATAAATAAAAATTTTAAAATCTCCATTATGTTTTTCTGCAGAATGAGAAAAACCCTAAATTAATGCTAAAAATCTTAAAGTTCATATGGAGTCTCAAAATTACAAAGCTACATTAATCAAAACAGTGTGGTACTAGCACAAAGAAAGGCATTGTATGATTATCTGAATAGATGCAGAAAAAGCATTTGACAAATGACACCATCCATTTATGATTTAAAAACTCAACAAAGTAGGATTACAGGAACTATACCTCAACATAATAAAAGCCATATATGAAAAACCCACAGCTAACATCATACCCTGATGAAAAACAGAACTTTTCCTCAAAGACCAGAAATAGGACTAAGGATATCCACCACTCTCACCACTTTTATTCCATGTATTACTAGAAGTCCTAGTCCCAGCGGTCAGACAAGAAAGAAATAAAAGGCATCCAAATTGGTAAAGAAAAAGTAAAATTTTCACTATCTGCAGAGCACATGATACCATATACAGAAAACATGAGATTCCACACAAAAAAAAAAACAACTGATAAACAGTTTCAAGATTTAAAAAGTCTCAAGATACAAAATTAATATACAGAAATCTGTTGAATTTCTATACACTAATAATGAAGAACCAGAAAAAGAAATTAAGAAAAAAAAATCAGGGGCGCCTGGGTGGCTCAGTTGGTTGAGTGACTGCCTTCAGCTCAGGTCATGATCCCGGAAACCCGGGATGAGTCACACATTGGGCTCCCTGCTCGGCTGGAAGCCTGCTTCTCCCTCTCTCACTCCCCCCGCTTGTGTTCCCTCTCTGGCTGTGTTTCTCTCTGTCAAATAAATAAAATCTTTAAAAAAAAAAAAAAAGAAAAAAGAAAAAAAATCCCATCTACAATTACACAAGATATAATAAATCAACTTGGAATAAATTTAACCAAAGAGGTGAAAGACCTGTACCCTGGAAACTATAAAACATGTAATAAAAGAAAATGAGATGATACAAACAAATAAAAAGATATCCCATGTTCACTGACTAGAGAACTAATAATGTTAAAATTTCCATACTGCCCAAAGCAATCTAGAGATTTAATACCATTCTTATCAAAACACCAACATTTTTCACAGAACCAGAATAATCGTAACATTTGTATGGAAACACAGAAGATCAGAAATGCCAAAGCAATCTTGAGAACTAAGAACAAAATTGGAGGTATCACAATCTCAGATTTCAAGATATACTACAAAGCTGTAGTTAACCAAAACAGTATGATACTGGCACAAAAGCAGACACACAGATCAATGGGACACAAGAGAGCCCACATATAAACCCACGTTGACATGGTCAATTAATCTAATGCAAAAAGGCAAGAATATACAATAGGAAAAAGGCAGTCTCTGCTGGGAAAACTAGACAGCTACATGCAAAAAAGAATGAACCTAGACCACTTCTGATACCTTACACAAAAATAAACTCAGAACACATTAAAGACCTAAATGTGAGATCTGCAATCATAAAGATCTTAGAAGAAAAAAAACGAGACAGCATTTTCTGTAACATCTGCCACAGAAATATTTTTCTAGATAGGTCTTCTCAGACAAGGGAAACAAAAGAACAATTAAACGACAGGACTACACCAAAATTAAAAGCTTTTCCAGAGCAAAGGAAACCAACAAAACAAAAAAGTCAACCCTAATGAATGGGAGAAGATACTTGCAAACGACAACATCCAATAAGAAGTTAATATCCAAAATATCCAAGAGCTCATACAAATTCAACACCACCCCCCCCAAATAATCTATTTAAAATATGGGTGGAGGATTTCAGTAAATATTTTTCCAAAGAAGACATCCAACAGCCAATAGACACATGACAAGATGCTCAACATCTCTTAATCATTAGGGAACTACAAATCAAAACTACAGTGATATATTACCTCACACCTGTCAGAATGGCTAAAATAAAAAACACAAGAGGGGAACCTGAGTGGCTCAGAGGGTTGAGCCTCAGCCTTCAGCTCAGGTTATAACCTCAGAGTCCTGGGATCGAGCCCCACATCGGGCTCTCTGCACAGCAGGGAGTTTGCTTCCTCCTCTCTCTCTGCCTGCCTCTCTGCCTACCTGTGTGTGTGTCTCTCTCTCTGTGTCAAATAAATAAATAAATAAAATCTTAAAAAAAAAAAAACCACACACAAGAAATAACAAGTGTTGGTGGAGATAAAAATTGGTGCAGCAACTATGGAAAACAGTAGGGAGGTTCCTCAAACAATTACAAATAGAATTACTCATATAATCCAGTAATTCCCTTAAGGATAGCTGCTCAAAGAAAAGAAAGACAGAAAATCAAGAATATTTATGCACCCTTATGTTTACTGCAGCATTATTTACAATAGCCAAGATATGGAAGTAACCTAAGTGTCCATCCACAGATGAATGTTTAAAGAAGATATGGTGTGTATATATATACACAAATTGTTACTCAACCATAAAAAACAATGGACCTAGAGGGTACAATGCTAACTGAAATGAGACAAATACCTTATGATGTTACTCTTATGTAGAATTTAAGAAAAAAATGAACAAAGAAAAAAAAGAAAAAAAGATAAACAACAACAGAAAGAGTCTTAAATACAGAGAACTAGGGCGCCTGGGGGGCTCAGTTGGTTAAGCGACTGTCTTCGGCTCAGGTCATGATCCCAGAGACCCGGGATCGAGCCCCACATCGGGCTCCCTGCTCGGCGGGAAGCCTGCTTCTCCCTCTCTAGCTGTGTTTCTCTCTGTCAAATAAATAAATAAAATCTTAAAAAAAAAAAATAGAAAGAACTAGTGGCTGCAAAGGAGAGGTGGGTGGGAAAATGGTAGACTAAAGGGGATTAAGAGTACACTTATTGCGATGAGCTAAGTAATGTATAGAATCAATGAATTATTTGTATACCTGATTCTAACAACACTGTATGTTAACTCCACTTTAAAAAAGAAAAAAAAAGGTGGATATACAGACCAAAAGAATAGAATCAAGAATCCAGAAATAAATCTTTGCATTCAAATGAGTTTTGAGAAGGGGACCAAGACCACTCAATAGGAAAAGGACAGTCTTTTCAATCAATGGTGCTGGGAAAACTGGATATCCACATGTAAAACAATGAACCTGAACCCTTACTTCACACCATATACAAAAACTAACTAAAAATGGATCAAATATCTAAATGTAAAACCTAAAAGTCTAAAACTCTTAAAAGTAAATAAGGCAAAAATCTTTTTTTTTTTTTTTTTTTTTAAGATTTTATTTATTTGACAGAGAGAAACACAGCTAGAGAGGGAACACAAGCAGGGGGAGTAAGAGAGGGAGTGCAGGCCTGGGAGACCAAGCCCAGCTGGATGCCAGGACTCAAGGATCATGATTTGAGCCAAAGGCAGTTGCTTACGGACTGAGCCACCCAGGAACCCCAGGGTAAAAATCTTCATAACAATTTCTTGCATATAACAAAAGGCACAGATAACAAAAGAAAAAAACAGAAAACATGGACTTCATGAAAACTTAAAACTTTTATGATCAAAGACACTGATCAACAGAATAAAGGAAGTCAACTCACAAATGAGAGAAAATGTTTGTAAATCAACTATTTGGTAAGGAGTTAATATTCAGAATATATATAGAACTCCTACCATTCAACCAACAAAAACCCAAGAATCTGTTTTCAAAATGGGCAAAAAGAAGGGTGCCTGCCTGGCTCAGTCAGTGGAGCATGTGACTCTGGGTCTTGGGGTTGTGAGTTTGAGCCCCCCTTTGGGTGTAGAGATTAACTAAAAAATAAAATCTTTACAAATAAGTTAAATAAATAAATAGACATTGAATAGACATTTCTTCACAAAAGATATAGAAATAGCCAATAAACACATGAAAAACTGCCTAATAGCACTAATCATTAGAAAACTGCAGATCAAAACTACAGTGAAATACTACCTCAGAACCATTAGGATAACTACTGTTTAAAAAAAAAAAAAAAGAACAGAACACACTAGTAAAGACGTGAAGAAAACAGAACCCTTGTACATCCTTGATAGGAATATCATATGAAAGAGACACTGAGAAATACAATGTGGTGGGTCCTCAAAAAGTTAAAAACAAAATCACCATATGATCCAGCAATTCCACTTCTGGATATATACTCCAAAGAACTGAAAGCAGGGTCTCAAAAAGACAGCTGTACACCTGCATTCGTAGCAGCATTATTCACAATAGCTAAAATGAAGAAGCAACCCAAGTGGCCAGTAATGGATGAGTGGAAAAGCAAAATGTGAATTATACAAACAACAGAATTGAGCCTTAAAAGGGAAGGAAATTCTGACATATGTTACAACATGGATTAAACATGAGATCACTGTGCTAAATGAAATAAGACAATCACAAAAAGACAAAGATTGTATGACTCCACTTAAACAAAATACTTAGAGTAGTCAAAATCCTAAAAGTAGAATGGTAGTTGTCAGGGACTGGGGAGCTGGGGGCGGAGAGGAGGATGGAAAGTTACTGTTTAACAGGTATAGAGTTACAATTTTACCAGATAAAAAGAGTGTTCTTGAGATGGATAGTAGTGATGATTGTACACTATTATGAATGTATTTAATACCAATGAACTATATAGTACATATACTAAAAAATGGTTAAGATAAGTTTTAGTGGTGCATGGGTCACTCAGTTGGTTAGGGATCTGCCTTCAGCTCAGATCATGATCCCAGGGTCCTGGGATCCCTATTTAGCAAGGAGTCTGCTTCTTCCTCTCCCTCTGCCCCTCACCCTGTTCGTACTCTCCCTTTCTCACTTGTCCTCTAATAAATATTTTTAAAATTGATAAATTTTATGTTATATGTATTTTCCCACAATAACAAAAGCAGAAAAAGTAAAACCACAATGAAATACCACCACCACCACCACCACCTCCACCACACACACACACACACACACACACACACACACACACACACACACACACGCGCCCATCCTAAGAGCTGCATTTCTGGGACAAAAAAAGGTGTAATATTTGTGTAGTTTTAGTATTAACAGATTTCAGTTTATTTTTCAAAAAGGCAGCATTAATCTATTTTCCATTAGCAATGTAGAAGAGTAAATGTTAATCTTCCAATACAGTACTTTCCCCTTATTTAAGGGGTACACATTTCAAGATCCCCAGTGGATACCTAAAACCGTAGAGTGCCAAACCCTATACATACTATGTTTTTCCTATACGTATAGGCCTATAATGTTTAATTTATAAATTAGGCACAGTAAACTGATAAAAAATTAAATGGAAAAATTGTAACAATATACTGTAGTTATCTGAATGTGGTCTCTCGTTTTCTCTTAAAGTATCTTACTGTGCTGTACTCATCCTTCTTGTGATGATGTGAAATGTTAAAATGCCTACATGATTACATGGAGGGTAGTGCATTATGTAGGCATGGTGACACAGCATTTGGCTACTACCAATATCCTTTTTAAAAAAAAAAATTATTTATTTAAGTAATCCCTACAACCAACATGGGGTTTAAACTCATGACCCCAAGATCAAGAGTTGTATGCTCTTCTGACTGAGTCAGCTGGGCACCAACCTTGTAGAGTAAGAAAGGAGGATCATCCACTTCCGGACATCTGATTTGACTGTGTGTAACTGAAACCACAGAAAGTGAAAGTGCAGATAAGGGAAGACTACTTTAATAGATATTACCATCCTTCTAAGCTTTGCCAGTCAGATGAGCATCTTTTTTATGAGCATGTTGGCGATTTAGATTTGTTCTTCTATGAGTTGTCTCTTCATATCCTTTGCCCATTATTCCCTTGGGATGTATGTGTACTAGAAGTACTGACTTCCTGGGGCACCTGGGTGGCTCATTGGTTAAGTGTCTGCCTTCGGCTCAGGTCATGATCCCAGGATTCTGGGATTGAGCCCCAAGTGCTTCTCCCTCTCCCTCTGCCCGCTTGTGCACTCTCTCTGTCAAGTAAATAAATAAAATCTTTAAAAAAAAATTTGTTTTAAAAAAAGTATTGACTCCTTCTTACCTGCTTTGCCCATTCTTTTTCTTAAACCTCATGAAATATATATATATATATTTTTTTAAGATTTTATTTATTTGACAGAGAGAAACACAGCCAGAGAGGGAACACAATCAGGGGAGTGAGAGAGGGAGAAGCAGGCTTCCTGCCAAGCAGGGAGCCCGATGTGGGACTCGATCCCCGGTCTCCAGGATCATGACCTGAGCCGAAGGCAGTTGCTTAACCAACTGAGCCACCCAGGCGCCCCTCATGAAATATATTTTAAAAAATTTTTATGATGGGGGTACCTGGGTGGCTCAGTCAGTTGAGCATCCTGCTCTTGGTCTTGACTCAGGTTATGATCACATGGGTCCTGGGGTCGCTCCACTGAAGGCGCACTCAGTGGAGAGAGTCTGCCCGGAGAATCTCTCTCTGCCCCTCCCACACACACCTGCATGTGTGCATGGTCTCTCAAGTAAACAGATAAATCTTTCTTATGATCTACTTCTTGTCCTTTTATAGCTTTGAATATGCTCCTTGTTACTATAAATAAAAATTCATTGAAACACAGCTTACCCAATCATTTACATAGCAAAGTCAAGTAACTGTAACAAAAACTGGCCCTTTACAAACCAAAACTCACTAACACTAGCCATAGAATGAAAAGAAAATGAAGTACCTGATTATATTTCCCTCAGAGAATATAAGCTCCAAGAGGATTTTTGTGTTTTATTTATTGCTATACTATACTGTCTAAAACAGTACCTGGCAAAGAGTACATATCAAATTTTCAGAATACAAGGTCTCCATGTTTCATATTCTTAACTTGAAATACAGCTAAATATCAATAATATTTGAACAGTACTACTATATATGAAAAAAACTTTTTATCAGTAATGTGTAATTTTATGGTCTTATTGTGGAAATCAATGAGAAATAAAACATTACAGTTTCACAGCTGAAAAATATTCCAATAAGAGTATCTCCTAGGAGAAATAATTTGGGCTCACTTTAATATTAAAAGTCATAGCACTCAAGACAATTTACTGTTCATTATAAACTCTTTTTCAGTTGACAAGTCTAATCAAGGTGACTACATTCTCAACATAAAATACCTGAAGAGAAGGGGCAACATTTTCCCTATTAAATTCAATGATTGGTGACACTACACAACTTTGGGTTCTAGCCTTGGCTTCTCTACAGCAAACAGGCTCGTTGCACAATTCACGCTTTAAACACATGTCATCTGGGGTATTTTTGTCTCATTATTTTGCTTCCAAGAGTAACTTTACAATGCATTGTGAGACTATTACATGTTTTATTCAGCTTGGTAAAGAAAAGAATTTAAGCCCAAAATATACAATCCTTTCAACCTTTCTGTTCATGCATGTGTAAATTTATAATAAAGTACTGAGAGGAAATATTCTAGAATCACTGAAAAAATTCTCATAAGCCTCATAACATTACAATCTGACTACTACAAAATAAAGACTGTTCTTTTAAACTATTAAGTTACAGTAAGCAGCATCCATCTTTCAAATTCATGGTAAGTGGTTAACATTCACACTACATCCACACTTCTAGTATTTCTCCTTTTACATTTTTAGATACTTTTGATAACTTGCAGAACTCTTAGTAACAAGCAATAATATTCACCTTGTACTGAAGTTTGACAAACTTTAAAATCTTTTTATTCCTATACTGTTAGATATTTCTATTGATACTAAAGTGTGATGTCAGGAAAAAGGACACCTTACTAAGTCACAGCATTTCCATAGAGGTGTCAAAAACAGGAACTCCCACTTACAAAATCTATCTCTAGTAATCTACCACTTGGAAAGAGGCAGTGTAGTAATGAAAGAAGAACAAAAAATGGACAAGAAACAACAAAGAAGAGAAGAGAGACTAATAATCTATTTCCAACCTTTAATGACTGGAATAAAAAAAAAAAAAAGTGTGTGTGGGGGAAGCCTCTCAGGATTACATACATGTCCAGAAAGTGTATGTGTGTGATTACAGTTGCAAGAAGCTGGAATTTCAAATAAAAGATTGAAGTAGCAGCAAGTAGATGAAAGGGGGCCCCTTTAACATTTGCTCCTGGAGTCCAGCAACTCTCAGCAGTTGGCTGGAGACTAAGCTGGGTGATCCTGTGGAGCTCCAACAAAGGGACGAAACAAACTCGAGTCCCCAGGGCCCCCCTCCCGACAACGCGTGAAACAACTTGATAAATGATTGCTGTGTCAGGGGACGAAGAGATGGAGACGTCTGGGAGCAGAAGGGGGAATGTATCTAATTTAGAAGGCCAAGGGAGGCAGAATGGCAGACAGGAACAAGACCACCTTATATCACAAACACTCAACCAGAGATCTAGAAGCAAATGCCCAAAACCCAACAGAATCTCTAAGAACTGAAGTCACACGAGTCTAAGAGACTGTACAAAATCTAATTCCTCCCAAGGAACTAGGACTATAGGGGGACAGTTTTCACCTTCATATACCCCATTTTCTAGCCTCAAGTCCAAGATTAAAAAAGCACTACTCTCACATTACTTCATTCATTGGGGGTGACATGAAATACAAACTCCATTTCCCTCACTCCCAGTCTATGCCTACAGGATATAGATTCAGACCCAAAAATCAGAAGCTGAAGTGCCCAAAGTTTAGCTCAATCTAAGAAAACATTAACTACCCTAAAACAAAAACAGGAGGAGTTCACATCTGGGGCCCAACACTTATATTCTCCTCCTTCCCCTCCTCTGGAGTGTGTGCACAGCTATTTATACAACCTCTTCCTGACAGAGGATTGATATTGGTCCCACAGGACTTCCCTGTTTGGGGAAATGCGGTGGTGACAAACTCAGTCAACAATGAGCAGGCATAGAAGGCATCTCAATTTGAGAAAAGGATTGTCAGAATCAGTAGCGATACAAATATAGGTTTTTCAAAATCAGTTACCCAAACAGTAATTAATTAACTCAAAAGGGACATTAATTATTCAAAAGGCACATAGCTTACACATCTGATGAAAGACCATTAAACAAGTTTACTAAAACACATGTCAAAGGTAGGAACAAACAAGCAGCATGTAAAGAATTCTTAATTGACTCAAGTCTTAAGCCACTCCAACTTTTTATGGGACAAAGTAGAAATAGGTAACGTTGCTATAATCAAAGTACTGTGCATTACATAATTGTATATAAAGCTTTACCTAAAGCGTGAAATCAGCTGACTGTAATTAAGCAAATTAAAATTAACAGCAAATTGTATTCCAAGAAAGTGAAGAAATTGGGGAATTCAACTTTTTCTGATGCCCTTGGAGGACTCATATTCTATGGCCCAAAACTGAATATTTCAGAACATCTGACATAAAAATTAATGGTCAAAGAGATACTATAGTCTAGGGGGACAGGAAAACCATGAGAAAATAACCATTTAAGTGGGTTAAGCTGGAGGGCGTTGCTCCTATTAGTTTAATTTTTCTTGGGGGGAGAGAAGTAAAAGGAGATCCAGTCAGCCTATTCAGGCTAAATGTATTTACCACCTGTGCAGAATCTTCACTGGATTTAACAAAAATGGATGTTCTGTGACCAATCCCACTTGCTATTTCCTCCAAAAACCTGCCTTTGTCAGGACACCTAACTCTAATTGGAGTCCTAGGGCTTCCTAAATTTAGAGAAGAGGATGCACTACACCATGATTCTCGCTTTGTGATAAACTAATTTTAACCAACAATTCACAGAACTATGCTCTTGAAGTTACACAGCCCTCTCCAAACTCTACCTTGCTTTACAATCTTACTGCCAAGGTCTGGGTCTGGGTCTTATAAATAAGTAAATCCCTCTTTGGGGCTATCTTAATCTTAATCACAGAATTTGAAAAGATTTATGGGTCAAAATTCATCTGATATAGGAGACTGCAAACGGATAGATAGCATGCAGAAATGTTTGTTCTGGCCTGTAGTTTTGTTTTTATTCATTTGATTGTGTAATGGTAAAAAAAAAAATCTGGGAGAGTTTACATAAAAGTCTGGATACCTCACTTCTGTTGAAAAATAAGACGTGATTCTGATTCATTGTCCTTCATGACAAGTTCAGCTGGAGCTAATGAGTGGGGCTACCCTCCTTTACAACGGACATGTATCCTCCACTTCATCAACTGTGCATCAGGCCCGCGGCCTCACTGAACACTTGTCTGGCCCTGTAGGTATCTGAGTTTTGACGTCCAGTTCTACAACTTCAATGAATGGCAATTTAGTCTGTACTTGGACGATGTCCTGTATGTGTTCTTTCCCAAGCTAAACATTCACAGTTATTTTTTCCATCAGTTCTAGATAATGCTCATCTCCTCTCCTCTTTAAGTCCCCCTTGACTTAACACTACCCTTTCACCTTCAGTACCCAGTACTTAAGGAATACTCTTCTACTCCTGAAGAAGGGTAGGTAAAGGATCCCATCACAAATGGCTACAAAAATACTGATAAAATATAAACAAGTAAAACATAAACAAGCCAGGAAAATAAGAAACAGTGACAGCTTAGCCAGGAAAAAAAAGTTTTAATGCATAGTTAGGAAGTATTTATTGTCAGGCTTTCTGGAACAGGTGAATGTTCATAAAACAAAGTTAGACCAATGTTTGCCCCTGAAATTCTTCTACTGCCACCATTTAATGCAGTGATCCATGCTCTCAGCCCAACCCCTGCCAAAAAAAAAAAGGGGGGGGGGGGAGCTTAGGCTACTTGCATCACAGTCTCTAGGACCCAACCCCAAGTCATATTATCAAGGGTGGGGCTTCAGAAGCTGCATTTTTTTTTTTTAAAGATTTTATTCATTCATTTGAGAGAGGGAGGGACAGAGCACAAGCCGGGGTAAAGAGAGGAGAAGGAGGCTCCCCACTGAGCAGGGAGCCCAAGGGGGCTAGACCCCAGAACCCTGGGATCATGACCTGAGTCCAAGGCAGACACTTAAGCGGCTGAGCCACCCAGGTGCCCCAGTAGTTGCTAAACACACTCAAGTTTGAAAAATAAATTCTACTACAGCAGCCTAGAAAGGGGCATCAAGACTCAGAGCTTATATACCATACTCATTCTGGACCCTTCCCTGTCTCTCTCAATCTGACTTACGGGGCTCTTCATTTGAGCTCTCCCACTCACCTTGAATACACCTCTTTGAACTAAAACAATAATCACTCCATGTGAACTAATATGTAAGACTTCCCCCAGGAAAAGTAAAAGGTCTTTCCATTTTTATCCTCCCCGATAGCAGAGTGCTTAGCACATATACGCACTCATTTTATTCAAGGAAGTAAGTTGTTCCACTTCGGTGCCTTATTCAAACACTGTATAGGGTGGTCCGTCTAAATGATCTCTAATGATCAAATATTCTAGCATCTGTTTTATGCAGTAAGGAAGTGTTTCTCAACCTGTTTTTCATTACCACCCCCTTACTTAAGAAACAGTATTTTCCTAATCATCCCAAACAATAAAATTTTAGTTTCATATATATATCATGTATCAGTTAGTGTACTCTGGCCTGTTAGAGGGTCAGACTATAATCACTGTAATAGCTAAGGTTTTTTTCACTCCATACCCAAAAGAAAATAATTTTCAACACCTTTGGGGGAAATATCACCCCCTTAAGAATGCACTTAATAGGGGCGCCTGGGTAGTTCAGTTGGTTAAGTGACTGCCTTCGGCTCAGGTCATGATCCCGGAGTCCAGGGATGGAGTCCCACATCCGGCTCCCTGCTCAGCAGGAAGCCTGCTTCTCCCTCTCTCATTCCTCCTGCTTGTGTTCCCTCTCTGGCTGTGTCTCTCTCTGTCAAATAAATAAAATCTTACACACACACACACACACACACACAAAAAGAATGCTAATAGTGTTTGGATGTTAACAGTAACAAAGCAGAACACCTGGGTGGCTCAGTGGGAGAAACATGTGACTCTCAATCTTGGGATCGATCCTGGAGTCCCACACTGGGTTTATGGATTGCTTAAACAAACAAACAAACAACCTTTAAAAAATTACAATGCAATTGCAAGGGGAGAGTATCAGTCTAATGCTTAACAACACTTAATTTTAACTTCTCTGACCAAGTCACAGCATGATTTGAATTGATATGGGTTACTGACAAACTTTAAAATACCTTCACCAATTCCAAATGTAAACTTTCCTCAAACTGAGGAAAATACTAATAGCATTCCCTGTTAGAATCTACCTACTATTACTGAAATAAACTACTTATGAAAAGTGTCTCTAAAGATTAAGATACAGCAATGCTAGGCCTTTGCACACATACTTTAACCAGTAGTGGTATCATTCGTATGAGGGCAAAGAGTTGACCCCCCAGTATGACAATGACGAAAGGTAACCACCCCAAAGTCAGTGCAGCACTTTGGCAATCAGAAGTACCAGGGAAAACCTGATATAGTATGTGTTACATCTATAGACACCACTAAAGCACCTGTCAGTAAGGCCAAAATGTAAAGGTCTATGAAAACTGTAATAAGGGGCGCCTGGGTGGGTCAGTTGGTTAAGCAACTGCCTTCGGCTCAGGTTGTGATCCCAGAGACCTGGAATCGAGCCCCAGATGAGGCTCCCTGCTCAGCAGGAAGCCTGCTTCTCCCTCTCTCACTCCCCCTGCTTATGTTCCTTCTCTAGCTGTGTTTCTCTGTCAAATAAATAAATAATCTTAAAAAAAAAAAACTGTAATGAAAAATAGAGGAAAAATCAAGTATTGGTGAAGATATGCACAGACTGGAACCCTCATATACTGCTGGTGGGAATAGTAAATGTGCAGCCATTTTGGAAAAGTCTGACAGCTCTTCAACAGAAATGAAAACCTATGTTTACACAAAACATAGGTTTATATGTTATATATACCTTACATATGAATAATAAGGTGAGCAGCATTACTCCTAAGAGCCAAAAGTGGAAACAACCTAAATGTCTATCAACTGATGAGCGGATACACAAAATGTGATTAAATCCATACAATGGACTACTACCTGGAAATCAAGAGACGAAGTACTAATGCCTGTACAACACAGACAAACCTTAAAAACATTATGCTAAGTGAAAGAAGTCAGTTATAAAAAGGCTGTCTTTTCAATGATTCCACTTATAGAAAATGTCCAGAACAAGCAAATCCAGAGAAAGAAGGTAGAGTCCTGGTTTCCAGATAATGTGGTGGGGAGGAGAGAAGAGTAGTCACTATCAAAGGTTTGAGGTTTTTTTTTCTTAAAGGGGTGACAAAGGGGCACCTGGTGGCTCAGTTCATTAAGTGACTGCCTTTGGCTCAGGTCATGATCCTGGAGACCCGGGATTGAGCCCCACATCGGGCTTCCTCCTTGGCGGAAAGCCTGCTTCTCCCTCTCTCACTCCCCCTGCTTGTGTTCCCTCTCTGGCTCTGTGTTTCTCTCCGTCAAATAAATAAATAAAATTTAAAAAAAAAAATAAAGGGGTGACAAAAAATGTTCTAAAATTGACTGTGGCAATTAATGGCTGCAAATCTCTGAGAATATACTAAAACCACTGGATTGTATACCTTAAATGGGTGAATTGCATGGGGTGTGAATATCTCAGTGAATTGTTACAGAGCAGGAGGAGTAGTGTGGAGGGCAGACTTCGAAAAAATATCAGGAAATGGGTTGTGGCTGTGTCTGTGGTTGTTTTTCACTTTGAAGTAACGCTCTAACGATACCATTCAAATGGATATGTGGTTTTTTAATGCGCATATTTTAATTTATTGAGTTCAAGTTGAGCAGTTGTATATAAAAGCAAAGCACTGATGGCAGTTATTCAAAATCTATACACAAATAACTTCATGCTGTGGCTCAAGATGGAATGAACTACCTTTAGAGATGAACAAATTGAAACAAAGGCTAGGAGGTTTTAAAAGATGTTCTAGACCATAAATTTACCTGAGAACAGGAAACACATCTGTGTCACGCACTACGCTTGATACTTCACATATAGACTATTTGCAATCTTCCCAACAAACCTTGCAAGGTAGGTATTATAGCCTTCATTTAAAATAGCCCAAGAAACCAAATATCCTCAAGGCAAGAACAGTTCAATTAATTAATCTAAGCTTCAGTTTCCTGATCTGTGAAAGAAATAACAGTGCTACCTACATCAGAGTTGCTATAAAAACTGAAATGAGATATATTAAGAGCCTGACATTAAACAGTCACTCAAATTTCTATTTGTTTTACCCCAACTTCAACAAAAACAGATCTAGCATTCAGAAAGCTAGCAACAGGTGTAAATAAATGATCAGGGTTGTGATCAATACTCAAAGATCATCAATACTGTCATGTTTACCAGGGTTCTCTTTAAGTTGCTATAAGCACTTAATTGTGCAACATTAGCAACAAACTATGTAAGGAAAGCCTTTACATACCAAAGTCAATGTATTAGTCAAATAGACTAAAAGGTAATGTGGCATATATTTAATGATGTTCGTGATCATAATTCTGCTAAATAATAATTAAACAGTAGGTAGTGGTGGTATATTAACTATTACAACTTATACAGGCAAAGTAATTGTTTCCAGGGTCATCTGAGAGTCAAGCAGTGAGCTGTCTTTAAAACCAGGGCAAAAGACCTTGCAGCCACAACCCATAGGAATGATGCAAGCTTGCTCTTCTCCCCACTGGATGTTTTCAAAGAAGCCTTGGCTGGATGTTGAGAAACAAGTCAGGCCACACAAAGTACAATTTAGGCCTAGGGTGGAACACTTTTCTCCAGCATTAAAATCTGACAGGTCAGCCTAGACTAGAGAGGAAGCTGGCAGGAGAGGAAATCAATCACAGGCTGAGAGACAGGAGCACTGGTGTGTGTTTGGGGGGAACAGGAGGACAGGGTTAGAGATAATTGACTGTGATGAACTACAAAAGCTGATGGAAGATAAATTGGCTGATACAACATCTAGAGAATTAGGGGGCAAAAATAAGAGTGATACGCGGAATGATGGCCAAAGGACACATGGAAAGAGCAGCAGGGATAAGGGTATAGGAAGGTAAGTCTACTCCTACAGACGCACATGTGCAATATGTATCAGGAACCCATGTTCACCATTTTGCTAAACAAATATAGGCACAGATTATGTAGTTTATCACGCATCGCCAAACGGAGAAGTCTTAAAAGTTTAACAAAGCTGGACTATGAAAGATAAAATTGCAGATAAAATGTCAAGAACCACAGCAGTATCTAGGAGTTGTCTAACATGAAGTGAAGAGCAAGAAGCAATCTTTTAAAAAGCTACCACAGGGCGCCTGGGTGGCTCAGTGTGTTAAAGCCTCTGCCTTCAGCTCAGGTCATGATCTCAGGGTCCTGGGAACGAGGCCCACATCGGGCTCTCTGCTCAGCGAGGAGCCTGCTTCCTCCTCTCTCTCTGCCTACTTGTGATCTCTCTCTCTCTCTAATAAATAAAAAATAAAATCTTAAAAAAAAAAAAAAAACTAGCACAGAACCCCCAACACCCACATCTAAGTGTGGAGCTACATTAGGGAGCAAAGACATACAGAGCTCAATGGGAATGAAATTAATCATGGTACTACACTGCAGCCCAGGCATTAGAAGGCACAATCACTGGGACTAGATAAACTATATCCCCATATACTATATGAGGCTGGGAAGTGCATAAAAGAATGCATACCGTATGATTTTATTTATTTTCTCAGACAAGTCTCATCTGTAGTAACAGAAATAAGGTCAGTGATTGCATATGGCAGGGTATGTGCATGTGGGGCATATATGACTCAGAGGAGCATGAATGACTATGGGGGAATGAAAATTATCTCCATTTTGTTTGGGATGGTGGTTATATAGCTCTTTACTGTTGCTGAAACTCCAATGTATACTTAAAATCTGTGTAATGTGGGGCGCCTGGGTGGCTCAGTTGGTTAAGCGACTGCCTTCAGCTCAGGTCATGATCTGGGAAACCGGGGATTGAGCCCCGCATCGGGCTTCCTGCTTGGTGGGAGGCCTGCTTCTCCCTCTCTCACTGTGTTTCTGTCAAATAAATAAATAAAATCTTAAAAAAAAAATCTGTGTAATATATGTAAATTATTCTTTAATAAAGTTGATTTTTTTAAAGGCTGGGGAAGTATAACACTATCAAAATTTCTTCTCAAAATGCATAAATTAAAAATTTAGGCCATAAAATGAGAAACTGTAGTGAACTCTGCAATATATAAAAATCTCAGCTACCCCAAAGCTCTACTTCCATGGAAATTTCAGAGCCACAATTTTACATTTCACTCTAAGCAAAGACTATAGCAACTACACTCTGAATCCTAACATTTTTTTTTCCTTACTTTTTGCAAGACTTGACCAGTGAATTTTAAAATATTATTTTCACTAACTACAACTACAATAATTTTCCTTCCATAGAAATAAAAGTGGTTACTAACTCTCTAAGAAGTAAAGTACAGAAAATTTCCCATTTTATAAAGTAAAACTGAATTATCAAGAGCACCTGGGCACCTGGTTGGTTCAGTCAGTAGAGCATGTGGGTCTTGACCTCTGGGTTGTGAGTTCAAGCCCCACAGTGGGTGTAGAGATTACTTAAAAAAATAAAAGTTAAGGTGTACCTGGGTGGCTCAGTCAGTTAAGCATCTGCCTTTGATTCAGGTCATGATCCCAAGGTGCTGGGATCAAGAACCACATCAGGTTCCCTGCTCAGCAGGGAGACTGCTTCTCCTCCTCCCACTCTTCCTGCTTTTGTGCCCTCTCTCACTGTCTCTGTCAAATAAATAAAATCTTTTTTCTTCTTTAAGATTTTATTTATTTATTTGACAGAGAGAAACACAGTGAGACAGATGCTTAACTGACTGAGCCACACCAGGCATCCCTAAATAAATAAATCTTTAAAAAAAAAACAAAAAGAGGTGACCCTCAAAGAAATACAATACCAGTCAATAGCTGTTGGTAGGTCTATATTTAATTTTACCTAAATGCTATTTCTACTAAAACTCATACAACACAAACTTGTTGAATGCATTTAATAAAGCCCATCAAAAATTAAGTCTCTTCTCAATAATTAGCAAGAAGAATGAAAATTCAAACTGCTAGCTCTGTGGTAAAACAATTTTAAATTCTTACAGAATGTTATTCTGTCATTGGAGAACACATCTGACAGTTATGCAAATGTGACATATATATTTTGAAAACTTTAAAAAGATTCATACCTTTCATACTTTTAGGAAGTTTATTAATATGGAAATCGTAAATGTGCACACTTAATATACAGAGGTACTTTATTTTTTAGAAAAAAGTACTGAAACCATCAAACGCTGCAAACTGTAGAGCAATAATTGGATAGGTCGCACCCCATTCACAGCATGACCAAAATAGGAATTCAAGCAGCTTAAGTTTAGAGCACAAACTCTTTTTATTTATTTTTTTTTCAGAGTTCCTTTAAATTTATTTACAAATGGGCTTTGGAAACATATCCATTTGCAATATACCTGTACTCTCCTTGTAACAATATTGGTATCTTTCATAGCAAATGTATTCCATTTAACTATATATAACGTGATGATACTGTAAAACATTAACAAGAACTTTTTCAGTATTTCCTTCTCCTGTGTAGGAACATCAGTGTCATTCTCTGGTCAATACTTCAGAAGAGGCGGATGACACAAGAGAGAGACAGATACTCCGCAACGTATTTCCCAGCATTTGGGACCAGCAGCTCAGTACGAAGGAGTGGCTGGGAGGAAGTGGGAAGAGCTCAGTTTGAGAACAGAGCCGACTTATAGTGGCACAGGATTTTGTTTTTTGTTTTTTTATTTATTTTTATTTTATTTTTTTATTGTTACTAATTTTTTTTTTCCCATTCCCAACACCCAGTGCTCCACGCTCTAGGCGCCCCCAGTACCCACCACCAGGCTCTCCCATCCCCCCACCCCCCTCCCTCCAAGTCCCTCGGTTTGTTTCTGTGTCCAAAGTCTCTGTTGTTTCGTTTCCCTCCCTAGATTACCCTAGTTCCCATTTCCTTTCCTTCTCCCACTGTTCTCCAGGTTACCCCTCATGCATCGCAAGTAAGTGAAACCATGTAATACTTGACCCTCTCTTCCTGGCTTATTTCACTCAGCATAATCTCC